>JAJJMA010131754.1:0-11555 GCA_023529015.1 Papaver nudicaule
AAAAAAAAACTGAAACCTTGTAAAGCAGCTAGAATTCATCGTGTCAGATCTCCAGGCCATGATGCAAAGGTCGTAAGCAGAAGCCAACACTGCCCTCAAAGTCTGTTTCTCTAAATGAAGGCAGTGCATTAAGACCCTCATTGTGGTGGCGAGTGCCCCTCTTTAGGCACTTGCAGATCATTAACCAGAACCTCTGCAACATCCACCTCATCAACGCTAAATTGCCAAGCAGGGGTAGTTTGTGCATCCAAAGTAGAAGAAGCATCTAAATGCTGATCATTTTGAGAATTCTAAATTGGGAAATTATATGTGGTAGGAGCTGTGTTAGTACGTGGAGACTCAATGCGCCATTCAAAAGGATGAACACCAGGCATAGGCTCAATGAGTTCTTCAAAGTCAAACCACTGCTTCTGACGTTCCATGTCTTGTTCATGTCCTTATCGAATTCTCAATGTCGGAATTTCCATCTGGGGGCTAAGATTACGATGAGGTGAAGGGTTAGCATTGGGTACTAGCTCTGATAAGGTTTGCACTCTGATAAGACCCTTTACATATGCCGATGGTATTTCCAACTATGTTCGAAGGTCAGGATATTTTTTAGATTGCACGTCATGTTTCCCTTCCTTTGTGTATGATCTCATGGCTAAGGGTCAAAACTTAATTATAGCTTAAAATAATAAATTTCTAGTTAAAAAAAAAAAAGAAAAAAAAAAACATCAAAAGTGCCTAAACACACAGAATTAACCGTCTCTTCGTTTTGAGTTTTTTGGTAAGACCCATCACCATGTGGTTAATGGCATTTGTATAATTTTATCTCGACTATCTCTAAATGAAGATTCTGGTTTTGGAGTCTCTTAAATGCTTGTTCAGAAGGATTTTTTCTAATAAGGCTATTATATGGTTATGAATCAATCCAGTGATGGCATGTTTCCGTGTGAAGGTTGTCGGAAAAGAAAGACAACAAAGCAGAATAAAAATGCAGAAGCACCTTAAACAATGCACCTACTTGTATCAATAAAATGTATCGAATGAGCATTAAGCCATGAGAATCGAGGAAAAAGTAATTTAAAAATAAAAAACCAACTTGTCTGCAAAACTAGTAGACATTGCAATTTGAAAAATCACGTAGAACACACATGTTTGTGATATGTATATAATTCTTTAAGTACTATTTTGTACAAATAAATCAGTACGTAAATAGAGTAGAACAAGATGTTTATGGGATGGAAAATAACAGAGATGGCGATGTCGTTACAGTGGTAAAGTCATTGGATGATAATACCAGTCACCTGAGTACGAAACTCATCAGCACCACATTCTTTACCGATTAAAAAAATGTAATACTTACATAGAGAAAATAAGGGACCTCCCAGTTCGAATTTTGTTTAGTATATAGTCACAACGCGACTAACAAATTTGTGCATAAAATCTTGTATTTCTATTAGTTTAAAGAGTAAGTAATTGATAAATATATTTTTTTACTCGATGAACCTCTGATTAATGTCTAATTATATTTATTCTACGATAAATAATTAAATTATACATATTAATTAGAGAAAATATTACGTCTACAACAAATGTTGACATATTCGTTATATTCCACGTCTACAAAGAAACTAACGGAATTATTGGTTTATTAGCAGGTGTTTACATAAGTTTGGACGTTTTCGTTTTTGTCGTTTCTTTTTTATTTTCAACGCTAGATCTCTTTAACTTTGCAGATTGCATAGGTTGTTAAACCAGACTTAGCTACTTGACATTTGGACGGAAAATCAAGATTACTTGAAAAAATATTGATTTCAACCGACCTTTTTAACTGAATATATGAAATTTATAAAAATTTATGTAGTATTAAAATAAGCAGAGTAAATAACATAACCTTAAAATTCATAAATTTGTATAATTATAATAATAAATAATAGAAGCTAAAAATTCCATATAAGGATGGAAATGGAATATGTAAATTACCTTGATAGAATCTCTACATTATGCAAATTAAAGGTGGAATCTTCACTTAGTGGAATCTTTGTAAGCAAACAATAAAGATGGAATCTTAAAAACAATGGTATAAAAAATCAGGGATATTTAACCAATGGTACCCAGTAAATGACCAATTGCTGACTTTGGTACCTAATTATTTGGAATTTAAGGGATGGTACCTAGACCTGACGTTGACCGTCAAAGTCTCTGTTTGACCTAACTATTTTCGGTTTTCTATTTTATTATCTTTTTTATTAATAAAAATGTGAGTCTGTTACGAATTTACCCCTTCTATTAACACAACAGACAAAGGTTGATTAGTGATTATTTCATCTCGTGAGTCGATTATTAGGTAGAAAAACAGAAATTGTTTTCTTCTCACAACTCATTTCTTCTCATGAGTCAATTTAAAGTTGTTTGCGAAAACTATTATGATGAAATCCAACTGATGAAATCAAGTTGAAACCTCATCAGAAATCCATGAAGAACTTGAAACAACCAGTAGAAAAATCCAACGAAAATTGGATGAAATCGTCTTCTTCGAGAGATTTTCGATCTTCCTCTAATAGATCTTACTGGTTGATTCTTCTTCATTCTTTTGTAGTATCAGTTGCATATTATGATGATTAAACTCTTGATTTCGTAACTAATGATCGATATCCCCTAAATTTTTAACGCCGGTGATGGGAAATGCTAGTAGTTGATTCAATTAATGATAGAACTTTTTTTTTTTTTTTTGAACAAAAGGAAACATTTCAGAAAAAGAAATCTGAAACTGAAACATGGAAATGTTCTTCAAGGGAATCTGTAATAAGTAGTATCCGGCATTTCCAATTTCTTCAAATGAGGAGGTCTAGTTGTGAAACTCCTTACTTGTCCTCTCTGTAAACCCACAACTTTTTTAGCAAAGCAATCAGCTGCAAAGTTAACTTCTCTGTACACATGTTTCATGTGAATGGAATACAACTTTGAGCAAATTCTTCTCCATCTGGCAATAAAACTCCATGGAATTTTCTGACTTTGAAATGCTAATACAACAGCCTTAGAATCAGTCTGCAAGATGATCCTATAGTGTTGATTCTGAAATGCCCACTCCAGAGCTCTGATGACTGCCATAGTTTCTGCTATAAAATTTGAAGCATTTCCCAAACCACCTTCCTCAGCAAATACAAAATCACCCTGATGATTTCTGGCTAAGAAACCATAACCTGCTAGGCCAAGATTACCCTTTGATGCACCATCACAGCATAACAACATAAACCCCTCATCAGGCAATTGAAAGAAACAAGCAATAGGCATCAAATTCTTCACTTTCCTCAGATTGATGCCAAAAAAAGATAAGATTTGTTTGTCATATGCAGAATCCCACATGAGACCCTTAAGTCTAATTTGACACATCTGAACCTTCTGCAATATACTTATAATTGTTTTGTTGTAATCAGGAGCAAAATTATCATAAAAAATTATGTTTCTAATGTGCCAAAGTTCTGTCATTACTGTGAAGGATATAATGTGCCATATTTCTTTAATCACTGGACTTTTTCTTCTGCAAATACTTAGAATATCATCAAAACAAGAAGGAGGATTAAAAGAGAATATTCCTCCAACCCAACTCCAAATCTGCTGACTGAAGGGACAACTCCAAAGAATATGATCAAGAGAATCCTCATCATTATGGCAAATGTAGCATCTTGAGGCAAAATGAAAACCCCTCTTTCTTAAAATATCTTCAGTGGAACAAACTTTCCTCACAATTTTCCAGACATTTGCAGCTGTAGATGGGTGAACAGAGCTCTGCCATATTTTCTTATACATACTCATAACAGGATAATGAGTTCTGAGTACATTCAATGCTGACTGAATTGTAAATACTCCCTGTTGATTACCAGTCCAGATTAATGTATCAACACCATAATGCAGCACAGGCAAGCTTGATACTGGAAAAAAGTCAAGCATGAAATCAGGAATATGCCATTGTCCATTCCTAATTAGATCACTGACCTTCAATGAAGGCATTTACTGAATCAAAACATGATGAGGAAAAATCTTTGAAATAGGCTTATCCAAAACCCAGCTATCATGCCAAACTGAAATTCTTTCACCTGAACCAACTATCCTTCTTGTATTGTCCTTAAAAATTTGGAGAACCATTTTAATACCAGGCCATATTGAGGATTGCTTGTAGTATTTAATCCACTGACCATTCTTATCCTTAAATTTAGCCAGGAAGAAAAGAGCCCATTCCTCATTTGAAGTATGAATTCTCCACAATAATTTCAGAAGCAAAGCTTTGTTGATGTCTTCAAAAATCATGATTCCCAAGCCACCTTCATCTTTAGGAGAGCAAACTTTCTCCCAAGCTAAAACAATCATCTTTCTTTCATCTGCATTACCAGTCCACAGAAAATTTTTGATGATTTTTTCACAGGCATCAGTCACTTTAGTTGGCCATTTGTACATAGACATATTGTAAAGAGGAATGCTGCATAAAACAGATTGCACCAGAGTCAATCTAGCTTGAAAAGATAATAATCTTCCAATCCAATTAGCCAACCTTTTTTGTAATAACTCAACAAAGCTCCACAGATGTTCAGATTTCACAGCACCAGGAAAAAGCATGACACCTAAATATTTGTCAGGAAAAACAGTAATCTCCATTTGCATAATGTCAGAAATAATACTTTTTCTAGATTCAGATGTGCCACCCACAAAACATTTGCTCTTGGAAACATTAATTACCTGACCTGAAGCATTCTGATACATAAGTAAAAGTGATTTTAGATTTTCTAAACTCTTTTTTCCCCCATTACAGAAGATAAATATATCATCTGCAAAAAATAGATGAGAAGGATGTAGACCATGCCTGAATATCATTGGCTCAATTCTTCCAGCTGATATCAGTTTGCTTATCTGTTTACTCAGAATATCCTCAGCCAAAACAAACAAGATTGGTGATAAGGGGTCACCCTGTTTTAAACCCCTACCAACACCAAAATAACCTACAGGACCACCATTTACCATAATGGAAATTTTAGTAGTTCTAAGTAAAGTTAATATCCATTCTCTAACACATGCAGAGAAACCATAAGCTTTTAAAGCAGCATCAAGAAAATCCCAACTTAAAGTATCATAAGCCTGTGAAATATCCAATTTCAAGCCCACATTACCACCTCTTCTTTTAACTTCCATTTCATTAACTAACTCAGAAGCCAACACAACTTGATCATGAATGCACCTACCTTTAATGAAGGCACATTGTTGTGTTGATATAATCTTGTGAAGTAAATTCCCTAATCTCATTGTTATAATTTTTGTAATGATCTTAAAAATGAAATTACTAAGACCAATAGGTCTGAAATGGGCAGCTGTCTTTGCTCCTTTGATTTTAGGAATGAGGACCAAAAAATTAGAGTTCAAACCACTAGGAATAAATTTTGTAACCCAACAATACCTGATAGCCCTTATAAGATCTTCTTTAATGATGTCCCAGGAACTTCTATAAAATGCACCAGTAAAGCTATCAGGTCCAGGAGCACCATCAGGATTAAGATCAAATACAGCCTTCGTAACTTCTTCTTCTGTGGGAGCATTATTCAAAATTTTATTGTCCTCATCAGTTAATACTGGCTGAATGTCCTTGAAAATATCTTCATCAATATGACCTTCCTTGTATTTGAATTTACCCTCAAAATGTTTAATTAAAGTATCAGAAATATCAGCTTGAGAAGTAATAATGGATCCTGCATCATCTTATAATTCCATTATGGCATTCTTAGCTTGTCTGAGTTTAATTGAAGTGTGAAAGAACTGAGTGTTTACATCCCCATATTTGATCCAATTAACTCTAGCTTTATCACTTAGGAAAGAATGATGCTGTTGAGCAATGACACCATATTTCCCCTGAGCAGTCACCAAGTTATCTAGCAATACCATATTAGAAGTATCATTATCAGATTGCATTGTAGCTTCAAGAACCTCCTTTTCAGCTTCTTGGAGTTTTATGAAAATATTGCCAAATACCTCCCAGTTCCACTTTTTCAAAATTTCCTTTAGTCTCTTGAGTTTATTCATGAAAATAACAATTGGATTACCATCCATGTGTTCATTCCAAGAATTGAGCACCAATTGGAAAAAATCAGGATGTGAAATCCACATTTTTTGGAACATATATGGAATGTTTTTAGCTCTTGGAATTTCCTTGTTAGAAGCAATTAAAGTACTATGATCAGAAATTCCCCTTGCTTCAACAACATAATGCCATCCTTCATACATCTCCACCCATTTAGTGTTGTACACAGCTCTGTCCAAATTGCATAATATTCTCTTCCTACCACATCTACCATTAGACCATGAGAAAGATAAACCACTGTGAGGTGCCTGAATTAAACCACAAAAATCTAAACATTCAGTGAAGTCTCTCATAGGAGCATTGAGAGGAGAATTTCCACCTTTTTTTCTCAGCCAGAGATAAAACACAATTAAAATCACCAATGACCATCCAAGCTTTATTCAACATACTAATATTAGCAAGCTCTTCCCATAAACTTCTTCTATTGATGGTGTAAGAATCAGCATGAACCCCTGTTACCAAAACACCACCTATTTCCACAGTAATACATTGTTTGGTAATAGAAATAACACTAGGAGGACTTACTGATCTATTCCAGAATAACCAAATGTTCCCTTTATTATCACCAAAAGAGTTATGTATAACTTGATGATGCATACCAGGTAACTTTATTGACTTATGATTATTTGAATTTACCCTTATTTTAGGTTCTACAAACCAAACCAGAATAGGATTATGCTTATTAACTAAATATCTGAGTTTGTCTTTGGCTTTACTTCTCTTCAAGCCTCTGACATTCCAGAAAACAACCTTCATTTAATATTAGCAAAAGGGAGAGTAGTGTAACTCCCCTTGTTAAACACTGGTCTCAAAATTGTTTTTGTTGCCATCCTAGTAACATGTGGAGATTTAAAAACTCTTGTAGGATGCCTCTTTTTACCAACTACTAAATTTACTCTGCTATCATTAGAATTGTTACATTATATACTTACAGGAGTAGTAGTTGTTGTTATTTCCAAAAGAGATTGAGTACTAACTTCTTTATCCTCCTCATCAGTATGCAATTCTTCATCTTCAGGTATAGTCTGAAGTAACTCAAAAGAATTAGAAGAAAAAATTTGAATAGAAGTATGAGTACTAACTGAACTGCTACTAGATTCACCAGGTAAATTAGAAGAAGCATTAAAAACTACTAAAGGTAAATCCCTATCTTCAGAGCCAGAATCAGAGTTGGTGTTGTCCTGCTCAGAATGCATAGAATCAGGATTAACTTTAGGAATATAAACATTTTTGCCTTTCTGCTTCTTATTGTACCTTTTCCTTCTCTTGACTTGCTGAAACCATTAAGATCACCAACATCATCTGCAATAGGAGCTTCTTTAGACCTACAATCAGACTCTAAATGACCAATCACTTGACAATGAGCACAGAACTTTGGCATTCTAGGAATAACAACTGGATGGAAGAAACCACCAAATTTTGACTCAACCCAAATTTTGTCAGGGATTTTGGATGCAAAATCAACCTCAACAAGAACACTTGCATAATAACCAAAGCTTATATTAATGGTATTTTCATCAACTTTTATAGGGTTACCCAAAGCTTTCCCTAGAGACAAAATAATGTCTTCTTTCCAGTATTCCAAACTTAAACCTGGAAATCTAACCCAAACAGCAGTAGTAGAAATTTTCTGAGAATCCGATCTGAAATTAGGGTTCCATTCCCTAATTCTCAAATATTGCTCCTCCACTGGCCAAACTTTACTCTTCCATACATATATCATATCTTCCAAATTGGATAATTGAATTGTAAAATATCCTTTACCTAAGGGATAAAAATTGACTTTATCAGAAAGTTTAATCCATTGCTTCTCTAGGATTTTTGTTGCATCAGTAAAAGAAAGTTTATGTAAATCAAGTCGACCAATAAGACTAAATTTCCATTCATCTATATCTAACATTGAATCAGGTAAGGAAAGAGCAGGATAATCCCCCCTCATCGTAGTTGCAGGTAACGAAGAAATATCAACTGCAGAACTCATTTTCCAATTCAAGATTTTGAATAAAAGAAATTTATGATTCAGACAACGGAAATAAGAAAATGATTTGCAATCATTGGATGAAAATGAAGAATTAATGAAGACGAATTCACCTGAAAACGTAAACGAAAATCGAAAAGATATGAACCCAAGATCGAGAAATCACAATTGACCTAGGTCAACGCGAGTCAACTCAGAGCTCATAATTCGTTCCTCTTTTGAGCAGCTTTGTGTCACCATCCAATTAATGATAGAACCAGTTGGGTTTTGTTCTACTTTGATTAGGAAAAAAAATCTTGTTCGATTAGGGAATTTTAAAATCCAAATTATTGGTTTTTAGTTCAGTTACAAGAAATTAGGGTTGTCTTTTGAATTGGGGAAGAAGAGAAAGAATAGTTATGATTGTAATTATAACGATGCACAAAAGGTCGTTATGGATTTTACTTAGAAGACCAAATAATCAAGAATTGCTAGACAGGCCTCGTCAACGTTTATTGCAGAGCCGGCAGCGGTAATGGTGGCGGCTGCTGGTGTAAGTAGATGACGATAGAAGAAAAACTAAAAAGTGTACTGTTAAGGTTATATCTGTAAAGTCCGATATTTTTTGTATTTAAAATTATGAAATTTATAAATAATCAAGTAAAACCTAGGTTTTATCAGTCAACGGCATATTCAGGTACCATCTCTTAATATCTAAAATATTGAGTACGTACCAAAGTCCTCAACTGTCGATTTTCGATTTCATAAAATTTTCTCGTTTTAAACCCTAATTTTGTTTTCTTTACCTATTTCAGGTTCTATCCCTTCTCGCCTATTCCTGGTTGGTAGGTGCTAGGGTTCTTGGCGGATTTTACAGGTGAAGCTGCAGGCGCGACATTCCTGGTCAGAGATACATTCTTACAAGGAAGCTTTGCATATTCCAATTTGCTTTTATCATTCTCCCAATCCCTGTTTCTCCTCATCCGCAAGTTTAGGCCTCTGAGATCATATGGCCAAGTTAAGTGCTCTATTTTACACAATTAAAATTCTTATTGTAATGATTATGGGTTTGAACACATCGTTTTCTATAACCCAGTCCAAGTTTAGTAGCGCTCCAATGCTTAATTCATCTGCAATTTACTGCATGTTATACACTTGGCAACTTCATCAATTACCCATTTTGAATTTTTCAGTCAAGTATAAGAGTTGGACTAGTAACCTTATTTCCTCAAACCATATTCTCAGAGACACTAGACAACTCCCATCCTTGTTCTGTGTCAATACCATGGCTTCAACTAGCACCAATGTCAACAAGTTAGCATACCAATTCTCAAAAAATCTCTCAGTGTCACAGAAAACTGCTAAGCATGTGTCTTTACAAGGGAAAAAGAAGTACAATCAATCATATTGCCTTATAGGACTGGTTTGTAGGGAAAATACTACTATTACTAGGGGAGTCTTAAGGTTCCAGTTGACGGCTGCTTGGGGGACTGACCATGACTTCACTATAATCAGTACTGGAAGAAGAAATGTTTTCATCTTCAGGATTCATCATAGAGTTTTGTTTCAAAGAATCATAAGGGAAAAACCTCACTCTGTCAGTGGATATTTGTTGCATTAATGCCTTGGGATTTTGGCATGAATGTCAACAATATAAACTTCCAGTTTGAGTTATTTAAGGTGGAATTCAGAGTTAGAAGCGACTTAGACAGAGACAACATTCCTTACATGGTTGCTTCAAAAGATGGGGAAGTGATGGTTCTTTTCAACAGAGATTCCACTGGTGTGGTGAAGGCTGAAGTTAAGGTGCCAATTAACTTACCTTTATGCAGAAAGGTTAAGTTAACTTTGGAGGATGGTGAAAAAGTGAGGTTTGCTATTTTCTATCTCAGATTTCCTGGTGCTACTTGTAGAGATTGTTATGTGCTGAATCATGTTCATCAGTATTGTGGTTTGGTCACAAACCTAGCTTGGTTGAACATTCCAGCTCTAACACTTCAGGGAACTGATCATTTTCATGAACAAATGAATGAACAACCAGTTCAAGTTCAACCTGAAGAACAACATCAAAATCTTTCGGATGAAAATGTTGCTGAGAATGCAGAGACTCAGGAGGATATGATTGTTGACAATGCTGCAGAAAATGTGGGAGGAACCAATGGAATTCCTTTGGGTGCTACTGGTGCTGAGGTTTCCATTATCAGTGAGGTGGTTGTAGATAACTGTTTTATGGCTCAGAGTTTAAGAATCAATACTTGTAGGGTTGTGGAAGAATTGGAGCATGATCCACCAAATACTCCAGTGGATCAAGAAGTGTTCATTAGTGATTTAGATGCATCCTCAAGTGGAAGTAGAAGGAACAAAAGGCCTAGGTTTTCTATTGAGGACAGTGGGGATCACAATGCGCTTGCTAACAATATCACAATGGCTCTGAATACATTTGCTAATGCCATTTGTGAGGATGGAAATGATAACATGGAGGTGATGGATGCTGGTGGTGCTGAACCTGTTATATTGGAGAATGACCAGAATGTCGAGGCTGCAGCAGATCCTGTAATTGGAGTTGGAATCCTAGTTGACATAACCAACCAGGTATTTCCCAGATATCTTTTTTTTCTCCCGTGTTAACCGTTTTATATATGTTTATTCTCTGTCTTTATTTCTATCAGTAACCTTTTGCTTTAGTTTACTAGGCACAAATTACTTTGATTTTTTTTACAGTTTTTAATCCTCTTCATTGTGTTTTCTTTAGCTTTCATAGTGTTAATTCGTGTTTTAGAATCAATAAGGCTTACAGTTTCACTCATCCTGTCTTACATATTTGGTGTCAGTGGTTCTGTTTCTTTTGTTTCTTCATTGTGGTTTTTGTGATCTTTGGGACAATCATGAAGCTTGTGTGAGTATAAAATCTGCATGAGAACTTTATACCCGACAACCAACGAATCTTAATCAAACCCAATATTCAAACATATATCATGCATAGTACGAAGATTATAAGAACGACACCGAAGCTGGCATCATAAGTAAATAACAAGAGATAAGAGTATAACTATGAATTGTATTTCTGCTTAACTAGTACATGGATATGATCCTAAGGAGTTTGAGGAGATACTAACCTAATCTCACTCTCACAACTTAGGTTACACCAAAAATCCAACCCCTACAATGTTTCTCGAGCTCGCCTTATATAGGCCGAGTCTGAGTGGTTTACAGCTAATAAGACAAGCTACTCAATCGTGGTGGTGTCAGAGCTTGTCGAGTAAGGCGGTTCCTTCGGTGAAGCCCTTCCGAAGATGTCTTCGCACTTCTATCCTTCGATGATCAGTGCGAGTCTTTCTTTGCCCGGCTCTTCCTCGAGGTCACCTTGTGGTCTATTTCCGAAGTATGGCGGTGTATCCCTTGGATGGGCTTAGCTCCTCTGATCCTGACACGTGTCCGAGGATGTTTTACCCTCCACAAAGCTAATGTCTTGGAATATGCAAGGAATAG
>JAJJMA010131756.1:0-18056 GCA_023529015.1 Papaver nudicaule
ACATAACACTAGATATAATCTGACAATGTGAATCTCAGTTTCCAACTACTCGAAGTGCATCTTAAAACCCAGATGTAACAAAAGGTTTCATATAGCGACAAGTTTTGAGATCATAATACGACAGTCAACAAAGAATCAAGTTTTACTTTGACTATCCATCTTGACCAGTTTGGAAATGCTTTAAGTTTCTGCAAATGATAGAATAATCGTAAAACAAATTGGAAAGATTGGCAACAAAGATGATCTAATATATCCTTCGAAAGCACCATCGAAACATCACAAACAACCGAGGGTCACTCTATTACTGTTATGATGAGTACTCTTGGAAGTTAGATTGGATCATTCAGAAAGAGTTGGATAGAACTTGTGGTCATCCATGGTGCCGCACAAATAGACATTATATCTTATGTCTAAGTCTCTAGGGTTATATGCACTTTCTCAAAGATGGTGTTACCGAGTCTTGACAGACAACTTCTTCTTCTTTAAGCACATGTGGAAGTCAATTAGTGTTGTCGTATATCTGCAAATATATATATGAGTACGATTGATTTATCTTAATAAAGTTTTAACTTAGACTAGTTTCGAGTTTGGAACCTTGATCGAAAACATAGAATGTATATGTTGTTGAAATAAACCTGTCCTAATACTACTGCCTCTGAGTATATATTTCAACTGAGTGATTGAACATAAAGAATTCTTCAATGTAAATACTTACCTCTGATTCGCTTCCTAATGTTCTTTGTGACGACCATGTAATCTGATTCCGGTACCACCTTCAAGAACAAAAACCCCTCCAAAAGAAAGTAGGGTCACTAATATAGAACCCAAACTCAAAGAAAAAAAATCACTCTCATATTTCTTCTGTATTAAATCATAGGATCCCATTCATAACCTCTTTAACTCTTTCGTAGAAAATAATTTATTTATTGATTATGCCAAAAGGTGAATTTGGTACAAGAATTGAATTGAAAAGGATAAACTAAAATGTTACAAGCGAAACAGTACTTTTATCACCTGGGATATGAAACCCTCTTATGTCATCATCGGGCCTACTTTACACCGAAGATATCATGATTACATCTGAACCCACAAATGTCACACCACGACACCCTATTACGAATTCAAGTCCTTATGTTTGGCATCAAGGGGATCAAAGCTTCCTTTTCTTTCCATCAAAAATACTCTGGCTCCCTTCTCTCAAGATCCCCTATAAGCCTGCAAAAGGAAAGAATTTCGTAAGACTCTTTACTTGAAGATAACGGGCATTTAATGTACCAACTTTCCAAAGTTTCCTATATTGTGCCCAAGCAGTCCGACTAGATACCAAGAAATCGCCCCTTAAAGTGTACTAAATCAATCGGGAAACCCTTCAGTTTTTAATATTTGTTGCTAGAAGCGGAAAAATGTGATTCAGTAGCTCGATACCAACTGTAAGAACGGGTAAGAATATCATTGGACATCTTAGAATCTTTCATGTACATCTTCGTTTCTTTCATGTACGTTGGACAGCGGTTAACTGAAAAAACGTCTTAACCCTAAAGTTGATTTAGAGGAGAAAAATTAAGAGGAAATGTTTCCCAAATGCGAAACTCCACGTAACAAGAATTAAAGTTTTCCATGCCCCTACGCGGATAGGTACTAAAAGAAAAGCTACTTAGGCTTGAAAGATAATTCCCTATATGGAAACAACATCCACCACCAAAAAGATGTATAGAACCAAATTCTTGTATCCCTCAAACCTTAAAAGCACGATGTATTCCTGCACCACTACCCTCCCAATCATCACATCATTAGTGATAGACAATCTTAAGAGATACATCACATCATCAAAAAATCAATTTTGGGGAGTAGTTGCAACTCTCCTCCAAAAATCGGAATATCTTATCTTACTTACACCTCTGAAGAATCAATTTTGGGGAGTAGTTTATACCCGGCGAGACACTACTCCATAAGGTACTAAAGGGATAAAGGGCTCACATCCAACCACAGCGGAGTCTCCTTTTGCCTTGATAATCGTTTCGACTGGATTCAAGAATTGCAACCATGAAGTGTTCTCAATGCCAATGTTTATACCCATCGAGACACTACTCCATAAGGTACTCAAAAGATAAAGGGCTCACATCCAACCACAGCGGAGTCTAATTTTACCTCGATAATGGTTTCGACTGGATTCAAGATTTCAATTCCAAGCCCTCGCAACCATTTCCCTCTAATCCTTTCAACTCCATATGGTTTGCCTCCTCCAGCTAACATGACATATCCAAGCAAATTGCAAGTTTAACAACCTCTCATAAACTACTTTTTCTCCATTCATGAATGAGTTGAGCTCTGAAAAAGGGTTACCTACTTATACCTGGAACATAAAGGATGACCCAAATGCTCAACAGTAGCATGTTTAGTTTGAGAGGAATAAAGTGACTGAAGAAGCTTCACGCGATACTCCTTATATAATAGGCACTATGAAGAACTAATATTTCTATCTGTGAAGAGATCTCTATTTGGTGAACAAAAGCATTTGATGCTTCTTACCATAAAACAATTTGTATGAACTGAACGCGTGTTTTCTTCAAATTGTTCTAGAGCAGAATCAATCCTATAATCGAGAATATTGGTTATGATCACAAAGGTGCTAAGACAAATGTTCTAGAAGTGGTCAAGAGCAATAGAACAATGTGCATGACACGAGGAAATCATTTAAGAAATGCTGTCTACCCATGGTTCAAGCAAAATGGATCATTGTAGTGGCTATTATTCCCATGGATGTAAATCTGTAGAACACGACCGAGAATACACGTGTACGGCTGCAAATGGTCTGAGGTTTTCCAACACAAACTCAACTACCCATGTTTCTAAAATTTATCTAGCAATTTACCCCCTTGATCTTTTATATTATTTAATGTTACTACCAAGTTAATATACAACTGACGAAGTTTTAATCCCTCAAATGCATGTAGCATACTAATTCGATTACTGAGTAACATGGTTTTACATTTAGCTTATTAATGTAGCACCTCGATCTTATAGAGTATTCCACAACTTTATTATATATGTAAATGTCTTTCACTTATGTTCTGATTATATTATTTATTATAGAAACTAAAGGTTTATACTTTATAAGAAAAAAAGCTAACTACAAGTTTATACCAAGTTTTTAAGTTAGTCATTTTTGCGTTCCTTCCAATTAAGAGATGTCACTGTGTCGTATGATAATTGCCTTATTTACCTACTACATTACTAATTGTACTTCCTTAGGTACTACATCAATAATTACCATATCAAAATACAAAGTTCAATTTACTTTGATAAAAGTTGTGGTGTGTTGAAAAGGTTTACGTACCTGCTCAAAGATTCCTGAAGCTGCTGCACTTTTCCTTCTGTTGCTTCCAACTTTTTGCGTCTCTCTTCATTTGCTTCTTGTGCTTCAGAATATTTCTTTTCAAAATCATCAGCTCGTAGTTTTTCTGACTCTAATAAGGCCTGTTCAAGTAAATTGAGAATCCGGTGTTAGAGAGAAGAGTCTTAGAAAAGAAAGCTGAGAGATAAAAGATATTTGATGACTGGATATTGTCTGTGCATGTAAATATATAAACATTCTACCAGAGATGTATCTGGGATGATACTATCCGACCAAGGAATAAGTTTTTGAATCAATTGAATAGAGTTTCTTTCTTTTTTGCCAATTAGTAGGTCAAGTTAGCCCAGGGCCAATCACAAATCAATTTTAACCAGATGACCTAGAGACCTAGACATAGAACCCACTACAGGTGATTCCCCAATCAGTAGACCCTAGTTGTAATTGCGATGGCTCAGGCAATTAGTACAGATAATTCTACATATATATTATGATCCCTCTTATGCGACATCAGTACATTCGTACTTACCTGGTCTCTGTTATCGGTTGAGTAAACTAAGTAAGATTATACTGTGCTTTGTAGATAAGTTGCTTCATTTCCCAAAATTGGCGAGACATTGAGTAAATGAAAACCAAAGGCACCATTAATGGGATTAACAAAGTACCTTCAACCTTTCTACTTCTTCAATTAGAGAATCGATCTTTTCTGTATCTTGGACAATGACTTGGGTTTCTTGAACAACAGGAGGTGCATCTTCAATGGCTTTCCGTGCAGCCTCTCGCTCCGCGACAAGTAAACCATTTGTTTCGTCAACTTTGCTTTGCAAAGACTGCACAGAAGCCTGCAACTTTGTAATTTCTTGACCTTTTGCTTCCTCCAAGTCAGTCTGGATACATAATTTAAAATCTTGATTAAGTTGTCTGGCACCTCAAGAATCATAAATAGCAGATAGCTTCTCCATACTCAACAACATGAGAATAGGGTAAGAAAGTAGAATAATGAGAACTCAAGAATTCGAACGACGAATGCATAAAAAAGTAACAAGTTCTCGCTTATAGGAAATGCTTCGCTGAACATTAGTTAGTTATAGACAAATTTGTTTTTCTAACTTGATATTGTGACATGAGGAGCTTGGAAGAAGAATATGACTACAGTAATCCACTTAAGCCGGAATAGTTAACCCCGACTGCCAGATATATGAAACAATTGACAAATCATATCCAAAAAGAATATAAATATCCTTTTCACCTCATATGTCTCCTTCATGTAAACAATATATGTCAACAATATAACAGAATAAGTTCAACTTGTGGTTCAGTAACCTCCACAAACTTGTCAGACACTTAAAAATTAAAAGCGGTCAGTTAAAATTTCTGGCTGACAAACATAAGCAACTAGCAGCTATCTTATATGACTATGCTAATTTACAGAATCAGGATTACCCTCAAACGTTTTTCCAACTGCAAACGCCATGTAAGTTCCTCCACACGCTTTTCAAGTTTATCCTTAGCTTCTTTAAGTGCACCAGTTTCTCTTGCAGCCTGCAAAAATATTTAAAGGCACAAAAAAATTGATAGCTGCACTAAGAAATGAGGATTTCAAACAAGGAATTGTAACTTTTGGTTAGGAGAATGAGGGCCTTGACCATGACGTACAAAACGTAACACAATTTTAACTTACAAGGGATTGGGTAAAGCTTTTAGGACAAGTCAGTTTCTGTTATGTGTATTGAATTTGATATGGGGGTATGAACTCTGGAGACCAACTACCCTAGCATGAAGTTCTGTAGTTGGGTATAAAGTCTATGGAAACAAATACGGGTAGTAGTAATTTTTACTTGCAGTTTGATGTATGAGCCCTATATAACAACTATCTCATACACAACTCTGACTGCTCACCATTTTAAGCTTCCTAAGCTCCTTCCTGGCAACCCTTCCCCTCCACCTGCACTGGGCATAAACTGATGACCTCTTGAGATTCTTGTAGTATGAGGAAGCTCTGTGACAGCGCCAATGTGCCTACAGAAACATATATTCAAGAAGAGTGAGTAAAGTTGAGAACAAAATGGACGGAGTAGATGTTCCTCCAAGTAAGTTGAAATGATGGTGTAAACCTGAATAATGATTGCTGCTTTGGTTTGTCTTCTAAGTCTGAATTCATTACGAGCAGCCATTGCCCTTAAACCTGTTTGCAAGATTAGCGCTGCAAACCGCAGTCTGGTGTAAGCCTTTCTGGCTAATGATAGACGTAAGTTCTTCTGAATTTTCACAGCAGATGACTCCCTTCTTAGGTGTTCATAAAGTTTACAAGCCAATCTTCCTGCATTTAAATACAAACTACGATTATGCTATTAAAGAAAGAAAAAAATGCAAAACTTGGCTACCAGCTAGATTACTAGTTTCAGTGGTTGAAGTAACAGAGGATTCAGCAAAAATGTATGGGCTTTCAAATTTGAAACTACTTCTGACTGAACTGGTTGGGTGTTTCAATAGTTGCAGATGGATTCACCTCGCCAAAGAGCTTGTACATGAATAGTAGCCTTCCGCAGTGCAAGGAACTGTTTCCTAGCTATGTGTGTCCGTATCTGTCTCTGTATGGTTTTGGCTGCATTGCTGAGTACCTCAGCTCTACGAGCGTCCAACTCAGCCATCTGACCAGCTCTAAGAAAAACTTTTGTTTTGCCTATCTGCAAAATCATTTCTAGGTTTTAGATAGCTAAACATGTATTATTCTCACAAGAGAAGGCTGGGCAAGACCACTCCCATAATAAAAAGTACGATCCATGCTTGGTAAAATATGCTGGGCACATGAGAAATAGAAGAATTCATCACAGAAGTAATAGAGACCTAACCACTGCCTAGGCACTAGCAATACATAAATTTAGTTAGTTCTTCACAGTTCAGAAAACTAAAGACCCAACTAACAGTCACAGCGTTACCTGAAACCCTGCAAGCCCCTTCTTTTCCAGTATCCTTTTACATGCGACCTTTTCATCATAGCTGCCCACAACCACAAAGTTTCAGAATGTAATGCATTTAACTAGTAATAGTCCACCAGACAAAATTTCCCAATTACCCAACTTCCAAGCACGGGAGCACAATTTTTCTAGTTAAGCGCACTGTCTAGCTCTGCTTAATAGTATGGCAAAAAGAGGCCAAGAAGTACTTACTTCCCTTCCAGAACCTCTGGGGCTAGAAGATTGAAACGATTTAAGAATTCATAGAACGTTCGGCGAGTAGGGTATCCAGCACAACTAATCCTGATTGCTTCTAGAACACCCTACAAGGAGAATTGAATGATGCTCATTAGAGGCACAGACAATCCAAATAAGTTCTGCTGGTATAGACTGCCAGGAAAGAGTTACGTATTTTTTAAGTGTACTCACACCACAGCGCAACTGTTGCATGACATTGACATTCTCGAAGTAACCAGGTTTCAGAAGATTGTTAGGCTTTACGCATCTAATGTAGTGGGGTTCTGTTGAGTTTAGAGTCTCCATCAACTGTTGTAGTTGTAGCTGCAAAAATTTCAAGATTAAATTCCGCTTCTGACCTACTAAATTATCAATAGGGACCTGATAAATCTTGATCCATGTTCTGATTTCTCTAATAGATTATTTGAGGTAAAATCCATGCAAAACTCAGACATGGGGAGTATTACCTTAAAACGAGATCCAATTGACGAGAACTTAGTAGATTTGTTGGAAGACTCATCGGCAATTTGAGGGAAAAGACCTGCTACAAAAGTACATTTCGAAGTACACAACAGGTCTTGATGTTCAGGAACGACATAGTCTTTGTTTTTGTCCAGAAATTGATCGGCTGCATATAAGACCTGACAAGTTTCGACAGCAAGGGTATGAATATGCAAAAGCATTTTAAATTGTATAAACAAATTGATAAGTAGATGCCACGAATATCAAATTCACCTCTCCTGCATAATGAGCAAGTGTAAAATTGGTGCGGGACAGTTTTGGCTTGATAAACCGTTTGTGGACTTTGAAAGTCTGATAAAGTTTCTGACAAAATGTTTCATGTGTGGACTTCGGAAACATACTGCAAACAGAAAATAACTTATAAGATAGACTGAAAATGGTTTAGCATCTTAAAATGTTGATAGCTCTTGGTCTTTTCTCTTAGCAATTCCCCTCATATAACTAGAGTCAAAGCCTTCAAGACATGAACTGCAGAAAACAAGAGAAAATACAAAGGCATAAACTTACCAAGCCTCATCAAGAAGGGCAATGATTCCTCCAGGTTTCTGCAAGAGAAACACTAAAAATTTTATTTACGCAATAAGAAAAAGCAGCCTTCTGACTTCCTTTTGCTTATCTTTCTAAAACTTTTGAAGTAGAAAGCAGTTGACCAAAAAACTACTATTGGACCATATGTTGATAGTGAATCCTCAAAGGGATGACGGAACCCCAGGGCTACCATAAAGGGAGGTAACGAGGCATTCACCATGCTAAATGGGAATCCTCAAAACTCTAAAGCACGAGTAGTTGGAGGATTGAAAGGTCATTGTTATATAGAACAGGTGAACCTAAATGAAAATAATAATCAGCAGTTATGCTCATTTGTTTCTTGCAAGTGGAGCCAAAAATGTATTTGACTGGTTGTGAAAGAATTGTTTTTCATTTATTGGTAAACAGATGAAATGATTTATATCTTCAAACGAAAAGACCAGATTGACATCTTTGCATGTGCCTGTGGAACCCCCTAAACTATAGAAAGAGTGTGATGGACATCAGTTCCTAGTTGTGGTTAAGCAGTTTCTAGAGAAAATAGGATTCATGCATATATATATACGTGTAGATAGCATGATGTAAGAGAAAGGCGAGAACCTTTTCAATAAGATCCAACACATCTTGGTTATCAACAAATTCTATATAGCTCCAGTCAATCTCCTCCTTTGTGTACTCTTCCTGCTCCATCTTAAAGACGTGCTGAAACATCATGTGCACCTCAAATTAGAAAATATATTCGATAAATGAAGCTACTGTTGAACGGGACAACATGATCTGATATGTTACCTGGTTGAAATGTTGTTGCAGCTTCTCATTCGTGAAATTGATACAAAATTGCTCAAAACTACATCATGTGAGGCGGTGGAAGCAGTATAATGATTAGTTTTACCGATATAAATTCATGTATAATTCTTTAGATTCATTTAAAATTACCTGTTCGTCTTGAAGCTTTCAAAACCATAAATGTCAAGGACTCCAATAAGAGATTTGGAGTTAGGATCTTGCCCAATTGAGAAGTTAATTTTATCCACCAACCTGCCCAAGATCAAATACATTTAAAACATCATGCATACCACCTGATACTCCACTTTTTTTTGGAACATATACCAATTTAATCAAAGAAGTGAGCAGAATATCTAATCATAAGTTAGAATTCTACAAATCACCAGTCAAACAAGCGGGAATATATTGTCTTCGCTAAACCATCCCTGCTAACTGTTGCATTAAGAGGATCAAGACTTCTCTTAATAACTTCCTCGGGAGTAATCATCACACGTTTGCACAAAGCATCTTCCAATACTTGTGGATCACACCTGAAATGATGATAGATTTAATAGCTACAAAGACCAACTCATGGATACTTAAATGTCAGAAGATAAAGGTGCTACACAAGCTCAGTCCTACATGAGAAGTTCTGCTGTCATTTTAAGATGGAACTTAGCACTGTCATTTTTTGGAACTGATGAATCAACTTCTTCCCCTTTAGCAAATTCAATATTGCCAAGATGAAGAATTGCAGCAACAACTCTGAAAATAGCGTCCTGAGGAAGAAAGAAAGACAAAAATCTTAATAAATTCACACCAGTTTTAAACTACAAATATTTTGCACTGCAGAGACATGATTTTAGGTCCATGAAAAGTAATACCTGTTCCTTCTCACTGATTCCGACAATATCCATAGCTCTTCGAGTGGCGAGATAGTCACGGGCATCACTAACACCAACAAGCTCATAGCAATTTGATTGATTAAGATAATGAAATGATTTGGGATTTCCCAGTTTATACTTCTCAATTTCCTGGCATAAATGCAACAGACAATAAACGGTTACATCCAATTATGAAACGGATGGTCATGCACCTCTTGTGTTTGACAATAAACGGTTATAGAAGTAGACAAGATTTTATTCGTAAAAAAAACAGTATTTACCTCTTGTGGTGCTGCACAAAGAAGGTAAAAACAGTGGTAATTACGCTCAGGATCAGAAATTTGGCAAACACGCGATCTCTCGAGAAGGTAAGTTCTGATGGCCGCGCCAGATATCCGACCATGTTTATCAAATTGTATCTCAACGAATTTTCCGAAACGACTGCAACAGTATAAGCAAACCATCAACAGATTTCATGAGTGTTGTACTTTTGCAAAGAAGTAATATCTAGAGGTAGCATATGGTGAATCAGGAGCTAACGTACTCATTGATAATGACGATGGGGATAATAAGGTTGTATATGCACAAATCAAATACAACAATACGGAAAAGAGTATTTGTGTATCCAACAAAGCTATACAACAAAAGCTACCCAAACAAATATTTATTGAAGAAATCAATATTGAAGTCCTGCGTAACTACTTAAAACTTTGTTACTTTGTAACAAGGATGCATGATTCTCTTAAGAATCATCTGGAGGTGATACCAGCTTCTCCCAACATGTTTAAAAACAGTTATCTATGGAATTATGCAATGAAATAACATAAAATAAAAGCCTACAGATTGATCTTTTGTTGAATAAATTATTTAATGATATATTACCAACAGTGCTTACCTGGAATTGTTATTTCTAACGGTTTTGGCATTGCCGAATGCTTCAAGAACTGGATTTGACTACACCCAATCAGTAAGTACAAATATTAGTTAAACCACAAAAACTAAAGTACAAAGGTGCGGAAAAACCTAAGAATATAAGAGGAATTAATTAGGACTAGGTTTTGGTCAGGCAGCTTACTTCTAAGACTTGCTGTTCAACTGTTCGCCCTTCGGTGGCCACACGACCACCCAAATAGGCAAGGTAACGCATAAGCATTTTCGTTGTCTCCGTCTTACCAGCACCACTTTCTCCACTAACCAGGATAGAGTTGCTTTTCCCCTCGTTGATCATTGCCCTGATCCAGTGAGATCGTTTACGCATAAGCATTCGTCCTTCAGCAACAATATTACCCTGTAAAGGTGAATTTTAGATTACCTATAGGCAACATCTGCAACAGCAAAGACATGAGGGCTTAGCTCCCCGAATGGTGCTCCCTTGTACTGTTCCATCATGTGAGCATCATAGATATGCGGCAATCTTTGGAAAGGATTAATAGCAATAAGAATATTGCCCGTGTAAGTCTGCCAAGATACAAATGATCAGCACAATTACAATGGAATAAGCCCTTCAGCTGCAATTAGGATCTTTCGTAATAATTTCTCACAATATAATCAAATAAAATCAGAAGGCTCACATAGATCTCATTCAGTTCGTATCTAGATGACAAATTCTGCAGAACCCCAGGCTCGTGCAGATAAGATAATTTTGTCATGTCATCTACTCCACCAGCTGGAGCTTCCATGTCCTTTGGATATACTGCTGATAAATCTGCAGTAACCTACACAAAGGGGGGGAGGAACAATAGTCAGCGGAAGGAAATCCTTATCAGATCTTCAAGATAATAGACTGACATACTGTCTTACCAATCAACCAAGAACCTACAATATCACCTATTCACGAGCATACAAGTGTATATTAAAATTTTAGAAGCAACAACTGTAAATTTTCTCTAAAATGAGGTGGTTAAGTATCACTATATGCAAGCATGACCAGTTAAGTAGAAAGTCATTACTCTTAAGAACATTTCCTACCTTTTTCCCATTGGAAGTCTCAATTTCGGCTTCTTTGCCATTAATTTTAGATACTTTTCCATCAATCCAAGCCAAACTCGCATCCTCAATCCACACATTTGAACCAACAATGATGTTGACTGGAGTGCCCTGCAACAATTAAGTATTCATATTCCACATATATGTCAGAGAAGAACTGGTGGTAATATAATTAATTTAGAAGGTAATGAAAAAACCTAGAACTCTAAACGGCACTCTTATTATTCACATCTTCCATGCAACTATTCATCCTCTCCCAACGTTGTGGTCATTAGCTTATTATGCCATTATTAAAATAAAGAAAGGCAAGAAGTTGCAGCAACACCAAATCAAGGGGCCATCATTTTCATTTTTGCCTATACATTTTAATCTTGTCAAAACTTCTTCCCTAGATCATGTCTCCAACCATAACGATTCCTTATCACGTAACAATTCACAGACTGTATCGCAAAACGAAAAGCTAGCTCACCCGTAAAGTAATAAAGCACATACAAGCATCTTGACTCTAATAGTTCTATATAATTATGATGAACATAATTAATATATTATGACTCTTCTTGTGCCAGTGCCTAAACGGGATTGACATGAGCTAACACATTAACAGTTTTCTATTTGAAATTGGCATCCCCAAGCAAACAACCTTACATTTCACGTAGATGAATCAAAACATGCATTTTGTATTTGAATACATCTTTGTTTGTTGTGTTCCTATACTTGCATTTCCAATATCACAATCAAAGACAAGCAAACAAATCTGTAGCTTTAACTTACCATTTTGCAGACTTGAAGAAAGCACAATTACGTGTAATTTCTGCTCTAACAATTTGACTTCATCAAAACATCACACAACTCAAATTTAAGAATCTGAACATTCAGCTACTTCTCTTTTGTTCTAGATCATCAATCTCTTTGAGAAATCTTTCACCATTCTATTTCAACGCATTTGATTCCTGGACTCTTCGGATAAAAAACCTAACCTAATCTTCTCTTCAGTATATCAGATTCGTCATCATCATGAGTGATGAAACATGTCGGAACACAACATTTCCGTTGCCGAGATTTGAGAAATCCGTATGAATCGAAAAGAAAAAACAGAAGCCAAAAATTTCTGAAGAAATGAAGAATTAGGTTTTCATTATTTTTCTTGTTAATGATTTCGTGTCGATTGATTTGTGGATTTGACATTTCTTTCTACTCCTTTAAATTCGCTTTTGATTTCTGTAAATCTCTCTGCAAATTTGTAGGAGACTTGGTGGCTGCTAAACTCTCACTCTCTCTCTCTCTATCTGTTCCTCACTCGTTGCGATCTTGTGCCCTAGAATGAGATGAGCTCCGTATGCGGACTATTTGCGGCAATTTGGGGAAACACAGCTCTGACAGATGGTCGTTGGATTTTTATATCTATATCAAGTAATGAGGGGGAGAAGAATATGGGATCATGGTCACGGAAGGAAAGGTAGGAGATTAACCGTTGGGGATTTGATGAGGGTCGGTCACGGAGTATACCATTATGTATGGGTAGTCTCTCTCACTCCTTCAAAATCCAGGAGACGCTATAATTTTGATCAAATTGGACGCTACTATGGAGATCGTTCACTCCATTTTCACTCAATTCACTTTCATACACATTTTAGAATGAAAGAGTGGTTGATATTGGAGACTACACGGCACATAATGTGTCGTGTGAAAAAAAATGAAAAAAAAATGGCATACACTTAGTCGTGAACATAGATTTTAAGAAGGAAAAAAAAAATGATTGTGGTTAGATTTTCAAATGTGAAAACTACTACCTACCCCAAATAATATGGGTTTAAAATATATAAACCCAACAAAATGGATCCTAAACCGTGAACTCCATATTTTTAAGACTAGTATGTAACCCATGCCATAATGGCACGGAAATGCATAATCTGTCGACTTGTATTCTGGGTTGCCTATGCATCTTTCCTGTCTTCCATCCTTTCCGTGAAAATGAGAATGTTGCAGCATTTCCAATCTAAACCATGATGACTGGATGCCGCCGAGTTCGTATTACAACAATGGTTCCATATTTTCCTGTCAATGATGAGCTGCAATAGCCCTTGACCTGTGAAACAAAAGAAATATTTGTAGTTAGTTTAGCTGTAACCCTTGAGGTTATTTGACAGTGGGACATAATGCCATATAATGAATAGGAGCACAAAGGACTTGTATGTGGAGAACTCAAATGTACGTGTTGATTGGAAAGCTTGTTCCCTTGTTTTACTAATGCAATATAATAGAGCTTGAAAGATCTAACTTCACGATATCCATCGACATACACTTCAGATTACTCACCAGACACTACAATATACAAAGAAAGATATCACTTGAGATATGCTTTATAAGAAAAATCATAAAAGCAGGCAACATTTTCAATTTTGCGTCAGAAAAGTTTTTCTATAACCATTTCATCTTCCCTAGCTTAAGAAACTTCTCCTTGGCATCTTCTATTTTTATATGTGAATTCTCCTAA
Source organism: Papaver nudicaule (assembly GCA_023529015.1). NCBI lineage: Eukaryota > Viridiplantae > Streptophyta > Magnoliopsida > Ranunculales > Papaveraceae > Papaver > Papaver nudicaule. Next base: position 13,726 of record JAJJMA010131756.1, read on the forward strand.
ACTTATCAATTATGATCTTACATGTCATTAGGTACCTTTCTACGTTGTAAAACTTATACCAGCATCTGCATGTCAATTTAGTTAAACTAAACCATCCATGACTAAAGCATATATTCCCCTTAGAGAGGAAAGCTTTCCCAGTGAATGTGACTGCATGGACATTCTCATACCCAAAACATTAGAATATCTCTCATAACGAATGTGAGAAGTAATTTCACTTGCAAGATATGCATCTGCAGTATCCTCTCCTAGCCAATCTAACTCCAAACAGGTTCCTAAGCCTGCACCAATGTTGACACCTGAAACTATGACTAACGCGGATGCCTCTATATCATTAAGACTCGCTGAGAAAAGTTATTTTCCCCTGTCTCTACTCCACAACATTGGTGAAAATACTACACCAATGCAACTAATGCCTAAACTACAGTATCAACTGAACTAAATCCAGGCTCCTAAATTCTGAGTAGACATATTTGCAAACTCATACTGACCTCAATCAGACCACAACTTAGAAGTCTATAAATATATCTGAGCGCACATTCGCATAACCATGTAGTATCTTCTGGGATAGCTTTTAGAGTGAGAACCATTTTCTGGCCTACGTCAACTACTTCATGCACAGCTAAGTTAGAACAATATCCTAAGGCTGAAGGCAATGTTCCTTCTATCAAATTTCAATCGAACCAAAACTGCAATATGAATTTAAAGATAATCATTGGAGATTTCAGCAGAAATGAATTTGAAGACATTTCAACAAATAAGATTCAAGGGATTATCGGTAGAAATTGATAAATTGATGAACAAACACTAAAAATTTGTAAGTGCAATTAAACAATGTAATGGTATACTTACAATTAATCTCACTGTTTGATCACCACGACATCCATTATTAAGAAGAAGAAACGCACGCAAATGATTCTGATGATGCTTCGATCTCTACTCACATCCATTACTAACAGCGGTCACCGCTCCCATCATATACGTATGAACCCCTAAAAAAATTTAAATCTATAAGAAGGTGGAAACTTCAACCTCATGCTGCTGCATTTCATCCTACTAAATCCCTTTATTGAAATCTATAGAGATGGTTGCTCCCATATCCACTCATTGCTGCTGCCATTGGAAAACATCTAATTGGTATGTAATTCACAAACTCGAACAGAATTCAGTGAACCTTGATTTTGAAAATTTTACAGGCATTTCTACCAATATTTTTTATGTATATACCAATCTAATAATTCATCAAATTCCTCCTAATTTGATCGGATCAAGATGAATTCACTGTTCAGCATAAAATAATCAGATCCAAAACCTTACTCCAAAATTTGCTCAAAATTTGTTAAAAATCTGAAATGTTATCATTTACCCCCAAATTTGTTCAAAATCAGCACAAACAACGGCATCACAAAATCAAATTTAACACCCTAACTTCAACATAAATAACTGTATCAATTAATTCCATACATCACTGGCAGCAAAAAAAAAAAATAAAAAAAAATCCATAAACGAAAAGGGAAAAACCCAGAAATACTTACATTATTGCAGAAAAGAAAACTGAAATCGAGATTTCCATCGAAATCCTAAGAATCGAATTGGGTTGGATAAATTCAGCAGTGGTGGTGGTGGAGGTGGAGTTGAAAGAGAGAAACGCAAATCGCAGAAGGAGTTTGAGAAGATTTGCTGAATTTGTTTTTTTTTTCTGCGATAGAAAGAAGAAGAAGAAAGGTAAACTGAGAAACGAAAATATGTGTTTACCCCTCAACTACTTAAAATTTACGAAACTATGGTGGTAACAATAAGGCTGAACGCTCGGAAACACGGGAGGGCAACATAGACAATTTCAGGGTGTCACAGTAACTTTCTACCCGATTATACCCCTACTCTTTTAAGGATTGGACGATAAAAGTCTAAATAAGGAAGCGGAATAAAATAAAAGAAAAGGGCATTTTCCGTCTATCTGGTCCGAAAATAGGCTTCACCAAAACACCACCTTGCTTTATATTATAGATAGATTTTGTAATTATTAGGTCCTAAATATTTAATTTTGGGGTTTAATTTTGAATTTTTCCGGATGATGATGTCATCGATATATTCATAATACCAAATATAACCTTTTTATATATACGTTTATTTTAAGAAACAGAATCATATCATTTTATTTTTCTCTTTCATTTTCCATTATTCTTTCTCTTTCCAGTCCAGAGAAACAAAATATCCTAATCTCATTTTTGTTCTTGAGATTGAATTGTTGGTTTTTTATTTGTCAATTTCACATCTAGATCGATTATAACGAGGCACTTCTTCGATTTAGATTTGAGTTTCAACATCAATTCTCAAAACCTACAGTTCTCAAGATTCGAGAAGAGAAAAAATTGAGCATTCATAACCATTTATCTTTTGTTTTTCAGATCTAAATCAAAGAGAAACCTAAAATGATGGAGAATCGATGAAATTCATAGTCAACACTCAATCTGAAAGACAAATCATCGACGACAATTTACAAGATAAGTTTATTCTATCTATAATGTTTTTAATTTGATTTCAATAGTTGAACAGTTGAAATTTCTGAAAAATTAATCTATGATTTCGTAAAATCTTAAAACTATAATTTTAAGCTCACATTTCTTGATCAGTTAATTATCAAAATATATATCTACTTTAGCATCTTCTTGATCTTTCTTTTAAGGTAAACATTACGGAAAAAATTTACCAAAAATTTTCTAGGGTTTTTGAGTGATTTCTTATATATCTTCTAATGCTTATTTCCGATCGAAAATCTAATTTTAGATCTGAACTAAACTCATCTTTTTATTTATTACCCGTAGAATCGATTTAAATTTCGTAAACATTAATTTTTAAACTCATTTGATTTTATATATGTACATCCAAAATTTATTTTAGTTGTTCAAGATGCAACAACAGATGGAAATCGCAAGATATGAAATGTGTATTTACTTGATTTTTATTTTATTTTATTGTCAGTTCATGGCTTATAAAAAGCTTCAGGTAATGGTAACAGTTGTCAGAGCAAATGAACAAGAACTGAACTGTGAAACTAGTTGATTGAATGTGGGCGTGACAGTATCAGAATTACGTCTATGGTAAAAGGTATGCAATCTTAGTTTGGTTGATTTTTGAGCAATTGATAAAATAGTGTGGTATTATGAATGTGTAACTGCTTACTACACAAGCTATATGTATGTGTATTTGTTGAGTACACAAGGTAGTTCAATATTAATTATAGTGGAAACTATTGTTAATGTATGAGTAATGCTAGTATAGAATTTCGGGAATTTGTGTCTGCATTTGTGAGAATAGTGTAGGGAGAAAAATATCAAGAATTTTGCTTATACTGAGATTCAGTTGTCCCTTACCTCGTGAATGTGATACATTTCGTGTTTCAGATATGATAGTTATTGTGTGGTTGTCAGGTTATTTCTCTTTTTAACAGGTTATTAATGAATTGTGTCACGTTGTTTTTCGCATCAAAGAAGACTCGGTAGTTTTTTTTTTCTCTTTATGGAAGTCAGTAGCCACCATGCAACCAAAATGTTGATTGTTTCATCTAAGATTGTTCCTATCAAATTATTCTAGTAGTATGAAAGATAAATCTAGTAGGCATGGAAATACGTAAGAGGAAAATATTAAACTTAGTCACAATTGGTTTTAAGCTAAATAACATGTGTAATTTCTAAATACACAAACTGAATACCATATGCAACTGCTAAGTACACGAGCCATGTGTAACAACTGGATACACAACCTAAATAGCATGTGTAACTGATGGATACACAAGCATTATATGTAACTACTAAGTGCATAACTTAAATCTTGTTATATGTCATTACAAAATTACTAGTATACTTGTGTCTGGTGCTTAGCATTTATGGTTGAATCTCCTTTTCATCCTCTCTTTTTCCCTTGGCATTTATGGTTGAATCTGTGTGGTGCTTAGCATCTTGAATGTGTGGTTACAAATTGAAGATTACTTGTACCATCTATAACTTAAATTGGGTTACTGATCAGGTAGGATGGTTATTGCAGAAAGAATGAAGATTGAACCATCAGGTTGTGCCATATAAGGGAGGCTCATAGAAGACTGAAGTTGGAGGGGGAGGGGAGGCATGCGTATCATTTTCACTTAATCTGATGGTGGAGCATTTACGCATACACATAGTGGTATCTTTTTTTTTTTCTATTTTTTTCCCAGGCTATGTAGCTGATGGTTTCCTAGCTTATGTAGTTGATGGTTACACTAGGTACATATGGAACTTGCTAGTTTTCCCTTCTTTTTCTCTTTTTTTTTTAATGCTAAGACAACCTATATGGTT
>JAJJMA010131768.1:0-12231 GCA_023529015.1 Papaver nudicaule
CAGCAGCGTTTCTTTCTCAAGGAATTTCCTTACCCGAGTCTTTGTCTAATTTACTGAAAGATTCTAGAACAAAGGTAAGAGTATCTTCATTGATTAGACAGTGTTTTTATGAGACTATATTTACTTTTTTATTAGATTGGCGCACAGTATCTAATGTTCGTCATCAATGTTCAACTTCGACACTTCAGGATACGACTCTATGTGTCCTGAACTCTTCCGAAGGAATTTCTGTAGAGAGTAATCCTCCCGGTAGATCTAATACTGGGGAGGTTTCAAATCCACTTCCTGACAAGACAGTGGCAGCTGGAAAATCTTTCAACGAGACTGTGAAACGTACACACAAAAAGAAAAAAGGAGGAAGCTCAGAATCTGCTGGACCAAAGCAGGGAAATCTCGCTAAGTCCTCAGCGTCTCTATTGCCTCAAGGGTTTATTTCTACTCCATCTATGGCGGAATTTTGAAAAGAGCTATTAGGAGCAGTTAATACATGTTTCTTTTCCAATCCTTTAAATCTATATTATTTTGGTGTTTTCTCTTATGTTCTTCATATGCCATGCATACCTGCAGGGTATGCCGTGCAACCTATATTCTGAAGGAAATACAAAAACTGTTGCTAGAGGTGAGGCTTTCATCACAAAGGAAAGTGAGCAAACTGTTCAGGATGGTGGGGGAACAGAGCGGAAGATTGCTTGCTATTTAGTGCAGGTTAATGAAGTGTTAGATGATGAACTCAGTTTACCCATACCCGATAAGGGTTGTGATAATCTGGGAGAAGCGCAGGGCACTTTCATCGACTGGCCAAAATCTCAAATAGTCATCAGAACTAATGTTAGTTGCTTGGCTTGTTTGTCGTGGATTTTTTTTATCTGTCTTCACACGACCAATGGATTCCAGTTAGCTTCGGGAATATATCTTGCAAGAATATTACATACTATGTATTACTGTATTGATGCAGACAACTAAATCAAGCTCTGAGAACAACAAGAAGAGAAAGGAATCTCAACCTGAGCAAAACAAGAAGAGAAAGGAGTCTCAATCTGGGCAGCACTGGGAAATGGTGAAGGCACATGAACAACAGCCGGGTTCTCAGATAACGGAGTTTCAACAAAGGAAACACAAGGACAAACCAGAGGCACAGGATCAACAGTTGAGTTCTGGGAGAAAGGAGTCTCAATCTGGGAAGTACAATGAGTTAGTGAAGGCACATGAACAACGACCGGGTTCTCAGATAACAGAGTCTCAATCAAGGAAACACAAGGAAAAACCAGAGCCACGAGATCAACACTTGGGTTCTGGGAGAAAGGAGTCTCAGTCTGGGCAGCACAAAGAGACAACAAAGGCACAGGATCAACCGTTGGTTTCTCAGGGAATGGAGTTAACGAAAAACAAGGAGAAAACAATGGTACAATTTCAAAAGTCGGGTTCTCAGACTACTGAATCTCAATCCGCGAAACATACAGGGGTAAGTTTTTTTTTCTTCTATATATACAGTCACTTGAGTATATTACTGTTGATGTTCATATGGCGTATATTTCTGCAGGGTATAAAATGTAAGGTCTGGTCAGGAGAGTCAGGTACTAGGGCAAACCTCGTTGCTAGAGGTAGAGTATTTAAAACAACGGGAAAAAAATACATTACGTGCCAACGATGACGAAGTTCATTGCCACAATGTCGTCATTGAAGAAATTTTAATGCCTACTTACGTTTTACCGGTGCGAAATGGAAGTATTGAAAATTTAAAGGATGCTCTTGGAAAGACCATTGCTTGTCCAATAAGGCATGTCTCTATGGATGTAAGTTGCTTGGGTAGTATAAATGGAACATGATTTTTACGTAAATTAGTTTTTGTTATTTTAGAATCCTAAATGTTACGAAAAATTTTTTGGTACAGAAGAATAAGAAGCAATCATCGCATGTTAAAACGCCTGAAGAGTCGTCAGCCAAAGTTGTAACGGCGGTGAATGGTGGAGTTTCTGGGACGCAACCACTAGCCAGTGTTGTCATGTCTTCGACGGAGGTACTACTGGAAGACTCGCAAGCAGTGGAGGAACCAAAAGCTAATCAACATGAAGTCAGTCAAACAGCAGGTAATAAACACACCAGGGAGAGAACACAACATAACACTATACTGAATTTGAAAGCGATTCCTAAGCCTATGGCTCGCAGGGTATATTCAACTCCAGACGGCCAACCAAAGAATACGAGGAACGTCGCTAGGGCGCTATCACAAGCAACTGATGAACAACATTTGGAGTCTCCATCCAAAAAACTAAAGAAATAATGTTTTTAGATGATAAATGCATAGTCTGTAATATTTTCTTTTGTAAACTCCTAGAAATAAACAAACAATAATTATTAATAATATGAATTTCCAGATTAAATTTAATTGCCTGGATGACCCGTCCGGGTCGGCTGGTGTCGGTAAATACCCGACCCGGGAACCGGTAAAAAACCGTTTATCGAGCCACGTGGATGGTTACAGAGGTATCAATCTAAACGGCTAAAATTCCATCATCTCCCGCAGATCTAGAGACACGTGTATGGCTCCAGATCCGAAATATTTCCAGGAAAATAACGGCTCAGATTATACCACGTGGATGGTGGAAAATGCATCTTTTCTGACGGCTGAGAATGCTTGTATCTGGACGGCTGATGTTCTATCATCAGAGAACAGTTTCTTGACATCGTACGGTGGAAAAATGCTTCGGATATTGCATTCGCGTGTTTGTTATCAACATGCAGCCACTGTATTAATGACGCCAAGAGTCTGAAAGGTACAGAACAGACACTTGGGACTAATATGTTGCGTCTTTTATATGCTTTTTACGACGGTCCAAATGGATACCAAGAGACTGAAAGGTATCGAATAGACACTTCAGACTAATATTTGCGTCTTTTATATGATTTTTTACGACGGTTCAAATTATCCTAAGAGTCTGAAACTGTATAAAATAGACACTTGTAATTGGGTACCTTCTGAATTTACCCTTATCTGGTTAGTGGCAATCCCTTCGGATCCTATGGCATTGTATCTTGACAACCTTCGTCTTTGTGCTCGTGAATCCTCCTTAGAGCTTAAGATAGTTAAAATGATGCTTAAATGGAACCGTAAGGTGGATGCCTCAAACAAGCTGAACCACGTGTGATGTAAGTTAAGAGATAAATTAGTGTCTCTTAAGAATGAGTATGATGCCTCTAGGATAAATGCCGCTAGTGAGATTAGTTGGTGGAAAGATTCCTCGAATGAAACAGCTGGGAAGATTCTTATTTTAGAAAATTCTTTGCGATCAATGGCGTTTGAGCGAGATAGTCTCGAATCCAGCCTTACTGCTCAATCTGCTGCATTAAGGGATGCTCGTGCCGAAATTTTGCGCCTTAGGAAGGTAGAGAATGAATCAAAAATTCATTTAGATAGGTTGAAACAATCTGCCTGGAGCTTTGAGAATGAAGTGGCTCGTTTACGATATGAAGAATCTTTGAAGAAGGTAGATTTAGATTAGTATTATTACTAGTGTCATGTATATTAGTATACTACGCTTTTGTCTTGTTGTTTTTCTTATTCTTGATGTTTGACTATATTTTCTCTTTTGCCTTATATCAGAGCTCCAGGGAAAACTTGACGAAGCAGGTGCAAAATTTGATCAAAAACACAAAGACTTAGTGACGCAGGAGGGTAAGACCTCATTCTGGAAATCTTCCTCTCGTTCTGAGAGTGCTCGTGCTGCTGTTGCCGTGCGTGAGGTAGGAAAGTTGAAAAATGAACTGTCTGAGCTTCATACTAGTGTTGATATTCGTATTGCTGAGGTTAAGTATGCTGCGCACGTGGAGATGGTTAAGAGTATTAACGAAGTGATTGATTATGCTGAATCGAAAACCAAGGAAAAAATCCCTCGTCTCCCACCTGCTGAGTTACCTCCTGTGCTTGCTGCGCGCATGAAAAAACCTCCTCAATGATAATGCCTTCTTTTGCAGAAAGAGGAGCAGGAGAAACAAAGAAGGTTACAAAGCCAAGGGCGAGTTGATGATCCAAAAAAGAGAAAAATACCATCGAAGCTGGTCAGTGCTGGAAAGGACGCGAGTGGTCAGGTGACAAACACAACGTGCCTTAGTTATGCTATGGGTATGAATACCTGCCTCTGTTTGGAACCTGACAAATTGGCTACTTTTCAGTTGGACGAGATGATTACTGGTGGTGACGGTCATATGGAGTATTCTATATGCGACCCTAATCGGAAGAAGGTTGCCACTGGTGGACTGAGTAAAGGGATTGTAAATATTGTTGCTTCGAAGTTGGTGAGCTCGAGGAGGTATGCTACGAGGGCTGCTGGTAAATGAGTAAACGAGCCTTCGAATGTTTCTGTTGAGGATGTAGATGACTGTGAGTGTAGAAAATGCCTTCTACAAATAAAAACATCCTAGAGGTGAAGCTACATAATAAGATTATCTCTGAGAAGTACAGAATCGCCAACGGAGGACCACAACGAATTACCAGGTGTGAGGAGATTAGCGCACAGAGCCGCTGAAGCTAGATCAGCGGATATCGTCAGAATAATGGAAGGGAGAGCTATGATCAGCGGGTAAAGGACACGTCACCGACAGGAAGCTGAGAAGTAGTTGAGCATTTATGATAAGATCAGAGCGGTCAGAGTTGACTCGTTGACTCAGTGGGAACCGCGTCAGCAATCCTTATCCAGAAGAAGGCAAGTCCGCTGAAGTTAGAAGATTAGAAAGTAAGGTCGCCGACTATGCTTAACGGCGAAAGAGGACAAATAATTGATGAGTGTTGGGGTACACTCGCTATGTGGCGCCAAGCTAAGGCCGTTGCAACTTAGCCTCACCTAGGAGAAGATGCACCATAGAAGAATTCTAGCATAGGATTCCCATTAAGGGTAGTTTAGTAAATTCGTCGAGTAGGTCTCATATAAAAAGCAATGTAACCCTAAAAGAAAGGGATGGCCTCTACTACCTTCTCTCTCTACCCCATCTTCTTCTCCACTAATCCCTTCTACTCAAGAACATGAAGAACACCATAAGTTCTCAGGGAAATCCTTGTAACTTTATCACCTCAAATCTCTAATAAATCCGACGTAGGCTTGCTATCTAGCATCGAACCTCGTTAAAAAATCCTTTATGTCTCTCTTATTGTGTGTTGATTTATATGTGTTAAAACTAGATTTTAGATTGAGAAATCAATGGATGTGATTGTGTAATGAAAATTATACAATTACAATGACGAACACTAGTACACAAATGAACATTTAAGACGGTTTTGTACAGTGTCCGTATGTATTCAGACACTTCCAAAAAAAAATGGCCGGAGCGTGTCGAGTATTGACGTGTTTTATATCCCTTATTGCTACTCTGGCTTTTGAGTGTCAGTATAAGGATTAACGGACATGGCCATCCCAACCACCCGTCGCACAGTGATGCAAAATTTTCCCAATTCTAGTGGCAATACGGGTCTCATTAGACACTAGTAATCACTCAAACCGTCGTAAAGATCATCTAAAACACGCAATAATATCATTCTGAGTGTCCGTTGTATACCTTTCAGACTCCAAAGTATTTTGAACCGTCGTAAAGATCATCTAAAACACGTGAAAAAATCATTCTGAGTGTCCGTTGTATACCTTTCAGACTCCAGAAGTATTTTGAACCGTCGTAAAGATCATTTAAAACACGCGGAAATATCATTCTGAGTGTCCGTTGTATACCTTTCAGACTCCTGGTACCATTTGAACCGTCGTAAAAACCGTTCCTGGACACGAAAGCAGCTCCCACTGAGTCAATGGGTCAACCTGACAATATATCCATTCTGACTCTTCTTAAATGCCCAACCACTTCTCAACTACCAAAGATGACGTGTTCTTCCTCGGCGATCAATCATTTCTCTGTATTCTCCCGCTCTTCCATCACTCGCCTCGCTATGCTTTCTTCCCTCGGGCTTATATGTCGTTGTGACCCTTCGTTGCTGATTTCATGCTCCTCCGTGGTATCATTCCTGTATGACCTCTCCTCTAAGATGCTTTATAGAGCGAAGGTATTTTCCACACTTACATTTTGCCTCTTTCATCTCCAAGAACTTTAGTCGCCGGGGATGAAATCTCCTTAGCTCGCCGAAAATACTAAGCGTTTTCTTCTCCACCTGTCATCTTTTGGCCACGTTCTCGTCATGCATTAGTTGCTTTAACTTTCGACCGGACGACCTGGGGTACCGGTTCAGTTCTCCTTTCTACTATAATTAATGGTTCTCTCTCTAGATCTAGTCATTTTCCTTCAGTTTCTCCTCCTTTCTTTTTTCAGTTTTTCCAGAGCTCTAAAACCCTAGCCAACCGCCGCTAAGTTGCCTTTCTAGTTCCATTCTTCTCGGATCCTCCTTCAATCCACCACCATCTTCTATTCAAAGTCCTTTTCGATTAGTTCTGCACTCGGTTACACCTTTTTGGCTGATTTTCATCGCTCTTTTCATCTTCTTCTCTCGCCGCTGCGACATTTCCGGTGAGTTCTTATTTTCCGATCACCTTAAAGTTGCTCTAATGGCGTCTTCTGCTCAAGCATCAAAACCTGCCAAATCCAAGGGTACCGGGCCAAAAAGGGTCGACTGGAAGGATTGGACCAAGTACTGCTCCACTGCTGGAGTAGATCATATCCACCCCAAATTATACGTTCTTCCTGACACTCCAAAAGTCTCTACCTTAATGACCATCGAGGATCTTCGCCGACCTAAAACTAGTGACACTTGGGTTGTTGTTGCCTTTGGCCAACTAAGGGAAGGGCTAAAGTTTCCTCTCTACAATCCCAACAATACTTTCATCGTCGATCTTCTCAAAGCGATCAATAGAAGCCCTTTCCAACTAACCAACAACGCCATTCGAGTTATGACAGAATGGAGTAAGCGCCGAGAAGGTAAGACTGACTATCCTAACCTCGCCAAGCTTGATGCCTACCCTGCTTTGGAGTATACAGTGAAGAAGTTTCTCGAGCAATATCATGTAGCGCCCTGCACTCGGAAGACCGAACCTTGGGCCACCAGGTTTACTCCCAAGAAGAGCGTTGAGCAAAACGATCTTCTTCTCAGCGACGTAGAATTCACTAGTACTGAGGAAGTCCCCACTGTTCGTCATAGCAATGAAAGTGGTTTCTCTAATCTTCCTTGTGTCGTCGAAGGGCCTTGGTTAAAAGGTTGGATGGATGACGAAAAGACCATCATTCGCGAGCTTCCCCGAAGAACATTCTTACCTCGCCAAACACACTTTCTGGAAGGTAGTTTGGCCTGACGAGGGTAGATATGCTAAGGATGAACAGGGTAACTTTCTTAGGAATCCTGATTTGAGTTTTGTCAAAATTCACCCTTCTACTACAACTTCCACTGCTGGGACCAAAAGAAGTCGAGGAGCGACCGATGGCTCAACTCAGGTAACAAACACTCTCTTTTGTCTTTAAATATATGTATATATTTGCCTTTGTTTGTTTAATGAGTTGAAGTGACATGGGTGAAACTTGACTTATAGCCTCCCCCAAAGAAAAGGCCAACTGCAGCTGAACGAGAAGAAAGAATCTGTCGACTTGCCTCGGCGAAGCTTCCACTTCCAAATATTTCTTCCGAGAAGGTCTCCGATCAAACTACTGACTTGAGTATGAATATCGATCAGCAGCCTATGGATGACTCGTTTAGGCCCACCGAGGTTGAGATGTCCGAGAGGCTTCTTGAAACTGGTACTTGAGAGGTGAATCAAAACAACGAGCGAACTCCCACTCCTAATGAACATCTAAGCCATGATACTGAGATGCTTGATAACACCGGAGATCATGACGCGAACAAGCCAGTTTCTCCCTTGAACCATCAAGAATTAACTACTACTCGCCAAATCCCCTCCTCTTCTATTCTTGAGCCACTTCTCTGGCTTGGTTGTTCTTGATAGATTGCCTCGGCATCCTTTCACTCCTTATTCTAGAGGTCCCGGAAAAGAGCTTGTCAATGTTTCCAATTTTCTCGTCGATGCCTTTGATAAGCTTAGTATAGCAGAAGATTGTAAGGATCCTGAGTACTTTGAGGTGTTGGCCAAGTATAGTCGACCTGGGTTTGTTCATCACCCTGACTTCCACAAGACTGCTTCCATCATATCTTATCAAGAACATTTCAATCTTTTGAACATGGTACGCATCTTAGACTCCCCATACTATTTTGGTTGTAACTTGCTACTAATGTTCTGGACATCTTTTTCAGCATTTTCATCATACTTTAAGTCTTGCCTCGGTAGGGACGGAGCCAGGAATTATTGGTTGGGGGGGGCAAATATGTATACTATTGATGAAACATATGTGGCCGAAGGCCGCAAAAAAATTTTAGGCGTTTAATTTTTTCGTTTTTGGCTTCAATAGCGTCACTAAGATCCCAGATAAGTTGTAAGAAGTTTTAGTTAATATAATTTTCATACAATACGAGCATATTACCGGTAAAACTTATACAATTGAAGACAGTTTAGATAATATTTGGTTTTAAAGGGGACAAATTTGTGATTAATTAGATTTTCCAGGTCTAATAATGTAATTTAGTAAATTCTAGTCTAGACCCAATGTAAGTCCGTCCCTGTGCCTCGGCGAATGAAGGTCTTGAGCGAGAGGTTCTTACTCTCAATGAGAAGATTCGCGGGTTTGAACGAGATTCCTCAACTCAAGGTCAGGAAGTTGAAAGATTGAAGGGCGAGCTTAGAAAGCGAAGTCTGCAAGTGACGTCTCAACATAGTAAGTTATACTTGAATTTCCTTGTTATATTTCATCAATAATTAGCTCCTTCGTTCTCCGACCCTTAGATTTCCTGCCTTCCAAGGTTGCCATTTCCCCGATGACGATAGGCTTAGACGAGCTGAGTCCGAAATTGAAAGACATAGTCGTAACAACATTAAGCAATGTAATCAATTATTTGGTTTCCATAAAGACCTTAAGTGGTGTCGTCGAAAACTGGGCCAAGCCGATGATATTATACGAAATCTTTGTCATACTTATCAAGCTACTCGATCGGAATTAGGCTGGATGACTAGCCAGCGTGATGATGCCCTTCGCCGAGAGAAACTGGCTATAGTTGCCAAAGAGGAAGCCGAAATTAATCATGCGCGAGCTACCTCCTTGTGGCGAGAAGAAAAATCTAGGTCTGACGACCTAGCTTCCCGAGTTATTTATTTAAGTACTGAAAAAGAAACAGCGGAATTCCAAATTCAACATTGGAAAGATGCAGCGGCGAGGCAAGAAACCCTGGCCATCAAACTATACCAACAATGCTCCACTCAACAACAACAGATAAACCAAATGTTAGGTCCCTGCGTCGATCAAAATTTTGAATTTCATATGTCCCAATTTAGGGAGGCTCAAGAGGGTGCGCGAACGTATGTCCGCGACTTAGAAGGTAGCTACTTAGGGTATGCCCACAACTTTTCGAATTTACTTTTCCTATCCTTTTTCTGACTGCGTACTCTCCTTGTCTATTTTCAGCTCAAATTCAAAGTTTAAAAGAGGAAATAAGTCGTCAAAATGATACCATCAAAGGTTTTCAAGGTTGTGAGAAGAAGATCAACGAGCTTTCTGACAAGATTAAGGATCATGAATCCTGCCCTGGCAAGATTAGCGAGCTGTCTCTAAAGCTCCAAGATCACCTCAAGTGCGAAGCCGAAATTAAGTCTTGTGCTGCTAAGATCCAAGAGATTGAGGAAGTCCGCAATCGCCTCCAAATTGAATTGGCAGAAGCAAAAGATGATCTCCAAGAGCAAGAGAAGCAATTTGAAGAAGATGTGATCAAGGCTGCTTGGCGCTCAGAATTTCGCCAACAAGTTCTGTCCTGAAAACAACCTCGCTGTGCCTTCTGCTTATGTTCTTCCAACTCCAGAACAACTCGCCGAAAAGGCCCAACAGGAGAAGGCGAATATTACAGAAGAAGAATGCGAGCTGCAAGGAGAGGAAGTAGAAGAAGAAGAAAATGAAGAAGAAAAGGAAGAAAATAAGGAAGAAGAAGAAAATAAAGAAGAAACTGTTGACGATGGCGAGCATGAAAATGACATGGAGAAGAATGCTGGCCAGGTTGAGCGATTTATGCATGTTGATCAGAGTGCAACCCAGGAGGGTGCCTCTGCCAACAATAATGCCTCTGCTAACAATGACACCATGGTTCCTCAAGGAGATGCCTCAGCTACCCACCAAGTCTAGATATTTTTCTGATGCCGCTTTTGTATTTTGCCCCAGTGCACTAGGATTTTCTTAGTTGATCACTCTTTTCTTGTTTGACAGTTTTTTTTGGTGGTGTTGTTTTTTTTTTTTTTTTTTTTTTGTTAGTTCGAGCAATGAAAAACTTTATGTTCTGTCACTACAGAGCACCTTGACTTTCATATTTATCTTAAAAGACTTAACCTATTATTGAGTGAAGTCCATTGCTTGTACCGCCAACAATTTCATACAGAGCACCTTGACTTCCATATTTATCTTCAAATACTTAACCTATTATTGAGTGAAGTCCATTGCTTGTACCGCCAACAATTTCATACAGAGCCTAGAGTAGCACGCCCTTCGCAATGTTACTTGTGCCCGTCGGCGATCCTATTATAATTGTCTGGGTCGCCCAGTAGTCTAATTACACAGAGGCTTTCGCTTGTGATGCTACATAGTGGCTCCCGCCGTAGGGTCTTATTCTCCGAACACTTACAGACCAACAAGTAACGCGGCTAGACTGACATCTAGCTTGGGTCAGACTTACTATACAAGGAGGTTGTTCACTCAATAAAATAGGTAAGCCGTTATGTCTTAAGCGAGAGCCCTTAGCTCTATCTGACTTTTCTAGTCTATGGCATTATGCCTTTGTAGGTGGCGTTTGGCCTTAACATAATACCTGATCAGGATTTTGTTTTATGGCTTTGCCTCAGTATATTATACTTAGTTTTCTTGTTGAGACCTTTCTTTGGTTTATAGCTTTTTAGCTTGGTAATTTCGGCGAAGCCATTCGGCTTTGGACATCGGCGCAGTTAAAACATTCGGCGAAAAATAAATAATACCATAATTTGTTAACGGGGTTCGGTGCATAATAGCAAACCTACGTCCCTGGATCTTATTCGCTGTTGTTTCACATAAGCTAATAAGATTTCTTAGGTATTATGCCCGCCCAAGACTTCGTATTTTTACATTGTTTCTTCAAGGATAGTACTTTTTGATGAATTTGGCGTTCCAAGGATGTTCTAGTTCTACGCCATGCTCATCAATCTGCACATATGCTCCACTCCCTGCTACTCTTTTGACTATATATGGGCCTTCCCACACTGGTTCCAACTTCCTGCATCCTTTTCGATGTGAGGGAGAGATTTCTCGCAAGACCAACTCGCCGGGTTGATATTCTCTGGGGATGACTCGCTTATTGTATTCACGAGAAAGTCACCGATGATAATTCTCCATGTGCATAAGGGCGATCAGTCGTTGTTCTTCTAAATCGTCCAGCTTTGCTAGAATTAAATCTGTATTTAAATTCTTCTCCCAAGCCTCATGCTTTGTTGTTGGTAAAATTACTTCAGAGGGAAGCACTGCCTCGACGCCGAAGGTAAGTAGGAAGGGAGATGCCCCAGTTGCTTCTCTAACAGTGTTAAAATGCTCACACCATGCTCCCTTATGTGGCTCCACTCTTTTCTTCAACCCCATTCCAATAGTTTTGTTTGTAGCTTATGCTTGTCCATTGCTCTGCGGGTACAATGGGGTTGATTTTTCTAGCTTGACGCTGTAAGTAGCAAGTAATTTTCTGATATTATCGTCGACGAGTTCCTTCCCATTATCAGTACAAATTTCTGCCGGTACACCGAACCTGCAAAATATATTTTCCCAAACAAATGTGAATACTTCTTGCCCAGTTTTCTTCTGGATAGCTTTGGCTTCACACCACTTGGTAAAATAACCAGTTGCTACGATTATGTATTTACGTTGTCCTGAGCCTGGGGTCAGCGTTCCAAATTTCCAATGATGTCAATGCCCCACTTGGCGAAGGGCCAAGGGCTAAGGACTGAATTTAATGATGTCGCCGGCGCTATATTCTCCTTCCAAACAGCTGACATTTTTTGCATCGGCGAGCATAGTCTTTAGCATCACTATCATCCAAGGCCAGTAGTATCCTTGCATTATCACTTTTAGTGCTAGAGCTCGTTGACCACTGTGATTCCCACAGTCTCCTTCATGGACTGACTCTAGCAGCTTCTTTCCTTCTTCTCT
>JAJJMA010131770.1:0-10082 GCA_023529015.1 Papaver nudicaule
CTTCTATATACTCTCTAGCCATAACATGGCTCATCTAAACTTCGTCTGGCAGACTCGTCTGGCATCCCTGTCTGGCAGACTTGTCTGGCACTCTTCTACGATACTCCTGTATCAAATGCCGGGAAAAAAAGGGACTGAGCCAGTCAAAACTCCTGAATGTTGTTCAATATGCCGCTAGATTCAAGACTGTCCGATGCTGGTCTATAAGCCATAGCAGCGTAATTCGCGCGAAGTCTTAAACATCGCAAGCAACATCTTTGAGTTTTCTCAACCAATTATTGATAGGCTTCTCCTTAAGTTGTTTAACTTCAGCATCTTCAAGAACATCATGAATCGTTGATATTATGTCAGAGAGCCTCTCAAACTTTTCATTTACACCAGAAATTAGAGCAAACTCGCTTTCAGTTAGGGATCTCAGGCTGTCAAATATAATTCCAAGGAGTGGAGATACGAAAACCTGAAGGACTGTTGATGCTTATGAGGTACTGCCAAACAGTACACTAGCAGAAATGATTTCTGGTGATTTTATTTTCAATTGATACAAAATTACTATGAAGAGGAAACGAAGCAGAGAATTTGGAGGGTATGTAGGAAGATCAAAACGAAAAAGGAAGAAGATGTTGGAAAATAACACTAAAAACAGAGTGAAGAAAAGAATGTTGTCTTTGACTTCAAGGCTCTATAAGTAGATTCTTTTCAACAATTATTCGTCCCTTCCCAATTGAATTGGCGAGTACAACTAGGTCACTGAATATTGCCGTCAGGATACTTGAGCCCCACAACAAATTGGATTCAAGGCTTGTACAACCTTGACCCAATCAAGAACACACAAATTGAGTTTCTGATGGTGCTTGTTAAGGAGAAAACAGAGAGAGTAGAGATGTATGTTTGAATGAAAACTAGTATTATAGAAGGATTTGCATCCATTGAAGATGTCTTTTCATCTTCAACAGGCATCTATTCAGTGCGAATGGACATGTCTCTTCATCAACAAACAACAATGGTGTCTAGGGAAACAACATTTCTGTTCAGTTTTCTAACTGTCAGTTCAATCACAGAACCCTGTCACAGCGCCTACAAAATCAGGGGTTTGTTGAAAATATCCAACAAAAGAGCCAAGAACACTCGAAGATTGAAGAGGCTAGTCCCACTGAATATGCTGGAACTGAGAATTGGGTATTGAAAATCCGAATAAGCTGATTGATGCGACGCAGTTCTATATATGATACGTATTGGAGACTGCATAGAAGAGAGAAAATTCTGTGTAAGGTTCTTGTTGTGACCAGGAAAGACTTAATTTTTGGTCTTCGTGTAACTTCCAACGAAGGATAGGTGGGTGAGTCAAGTCATTTGTTGCCCCCACACGTTCAATAATGCATGCTGGTATCATTCCACTGACATACCAAGGGAACCCCATCAGGCCATTATACCTTGTAAAGTAATTTCAGGTTTTATAATAATTACAATCTTTAGCATGAGTGTCCCTTTGAGTAGTAAGGCTGTTCACTATGGAGGTGAGAGAAATCATCCCAACAGTAACTTTCCAGTGCCCCTCCCGGACGCCTGTTCGCTACGGAGGAACCCTTGGAGCGAGGGAAGCTATCTCGCTCAGCGAGGAAAGCTATATCGCTTCACCTGAGCGATATAGAGTATATCGCTTGACCGGTCAACTGCGGTCAACACGAGATAGAGTATATCGCTTGAATTCATCCTAATATCATCATAAACTTCACCATTCCGTTTATTAGATTCCAATTTCACTGCCAATTCCACAGCCTTATCTGCCCTAAGCAAAATCAATAACTACCATTTCCACAGCCTTATCTACCCTATTTCTTTCCTTTCTTTCGTTTTCGATTTCAGGGCGGTGATTCCTGAAGAAAAAATTTCAGCAGATTTTGCAGAGGGATATCCTGGTGGAGGTAATTTAATGTTGTTAGATGCAAGGAATCAACAGATGGTAACTTGGAGATGCAGAGGGACAATCGAAACCACCGACTCTTAATCGAACTTTTAAAGAAAAAATAATTGGGGGTTTTGATGACGGGAATGAATTTGAGAAGGATTTTCCTGCAGATGCTCATGTCGACAATATTGAGGAGATGCAAATTCAGGAGGATCAACTAGAGGTGGGGATTCTAATGTACCCTCAATTTCAATTGATGTAAACCTAAAGCAGAAGTTATATAATAGATGGAAGAATTGCTTGATTGGGAAAGTTGTTGGTAAAACAGTGGGTTTTAATTTCATCAATGATCGAACAAGATTTAGGGCACGATTTTTTCCTATTTCGATTTGAACAATATGCTGACTATCAGAATGCTTTAATGGGAGGACCTTGGTTTTTAGCAGGTCACTACATCTCTATGTGTCGATGGAGCCCAATTTTCGACCATCAAATATTGTGATTTTTGCTAAATTTTCTGGGTTTGTTTAGGGAGTTTGATTGATTCATGCTGAGGAAGGAAAAAGATGTGGAAATGGTAGTTATTGATTTTGCTAAAGTGGTGATCAAATACTTGAAGGGAAAAAAGGTCAAACTCGCTTTCTGTAGAGTGCAAGCGAGGAAAGCTTCCTCGCTTTTTGAGCGATACTCGCTTCCTCGCTTTCCTCCCAGTTCCGGGAGGGGCACTGCGCTTTCGCAGTGGGTGTGAGGGAAGAGGAGAGAGAGGGGAGTATAGGCGACGGTTTTACGTCGCTTTCATCCCAAACTTTCCTCCATAGTAGACAGCCTAATGTAAGGCCATTTCTTTAACTTCAAGAGATTTAATTTAATCCTATTCTTATGATGAGAATCAACAATCAGAATATTTCGATCGGTCTTCCCATTCTCCTTCCTACTCTCCTCCCTATGCCATGCAGCATCCTAGAAAAGCTTCAGTTCCAGAGGGACTTGTAATATTCTTTGAAGGTGAATAGAATATTTAAGAATGAAACGGAAATGGATAGGGAGGAGAGCAGGCAGAGACGGGCAGCAGAATAGGCATTGTTAAAGAATCAAACGTCTAATTTATTTTTTGTTTCCGTCAAAGACCTGCAGAAGTCTCCCGTTATTGCTGGAGCTGAGACAATTGTGCTAACTGATGGCAGCCTAGTAGTAGAGGAGTATCAAACCACATACCTTCTTCGTTCCTGAGCTACACAAACAATCTCCCGTATGCACCTTAGAATCCGATTCCATGAACACATGTACTCCACACAAATAAAAAAGCTACCGCAATTCACACCAAAGTGTTTACATAGTTGTTGTGAACATCATGTGAGCTACACAGCCAATCTCCTGTATGCACCTAAAATCTGATTCCATGAACACTTAATACTCGAAACAAATAAAAAAGCTACGGAAATTTACACCAAAGTGTTTACACAGTTGTTGTGAACATCAAGTGAGCAAGTTCTCACAATTATTACTTAAGAACCTTATGTTGAAACACAAAGGTGAAACTATTCAGTTCAGGGATGCTACAAATGCAGTTTGGAAACCTAGTTTTTTTGGGGACTATGGTGATTCAATGGGGGCTGTGGTCCTCCAAAAATGGTCATGGTTTCCCTCTTGGTACTGTGACGATTTGTGAAAATCGTCACGGTTTTTGCTTTCTACTGTGACGATTTTTGGAGGACCACAGTCCCCATTAAATCATCACAGCCCCCAAAAAAACCAGGTTTGGAAAAGATCTTTTACCTGAACAGCAAGTGTAGACCACTATACTTGTTCCTTGCAGGTCATCAGAGAAATGCCAAATTTCGTCAGATACTAGTTTTTTCCTGAATGACTCTATACAGCTCTAGAGTCCTTAATGCTGTCTGCATGGGGCAATAATTCAGAATGAAGCATATTTGACTTATTTAGGCACCCAGTTTTCTGAAAGACTAGTTAACTGAAAGAGTTTTTTTGGAAATTGAACAGAGAGAAGCATCAGATATAAATTTAACCATGACAATCATCTAACAAAACAGAAACACTGTTAAAAGCTCTACACATTGTCAAACATTGATCACAAGTTTCTTCGTAAGCATTTTTTGCTATAGTTGCTCAGACTTGGTCGACGAACAAACTATTTTTAAAACATGGCTGGACTATGAGATGTGTACAAATCATAGCAAAATTTTAACAGAAACTTCATATGGTCATAAACATCAATACTGATGGATTTCTTAGAAGTTAAGAGAATAGAATGACGCAGTCAAGTGGATATAAGCATGATTTAACTTCTAAGAAATCCATCAATTGGCAATAGAAGGAAGGACCAACAAACCCGAGTTTGCTACAATGGTATGTAAAATACTTCCCTAAATACCGAAGTAAAACACTGTAAGAATTTGCATTACAGTAGAATGTTTAAAAAGGTGCTTATATAAATAACTCACTTGTGATATTACAGGTTCATACCCAACCAATAAATATATCATTTCGCTTTCTCTCCTTTGAGTTAAGCTTCAACAAGGAACTTCCTGTTCCTTATCAGCCAGCTTACCAACCTGGAAAAAATAGTAAAAGGAAATGGATGAGATTTGAGATTTCTAGATTAATATGTATTTATGAATTTGTAGAACAGGTAGCTGGTTGAAAGTTCATCTGGGGAACAGGATCACCTTGGTAGTTAAGGTGCACATTCGGTGTATGCCACATTCATGCAAGAAACATTATCAAACACCAAAGTAGCAGGTGTCAGGATCATGTCTAAACTCGGGAGGTCAGTGAAGGAATTGGATTTGACAGCAAGAGTTTTAATGTATTGATAAACTGAGAAATTAGATCTCATTACCAGCTAGTAGACATATAGTCATATACGATCTGGTAGGGAAACTTCAGAACAAAGGCTATTGATTGGTCCCTACCTAATGAAGATGGAGTGAATTTTTTCCTGATACACGCTGATCAAACATTCAACTTCAGTCATCGATCCAACTATGACCGGGACTTTTTCGAACTCTCCTCTCTTCCATTAAACCTCTTACTTGTGCTGATCTCTCCCAGTCCCCACAGGTGGCATGTGTGCTAGCTAGCTGCACATAAGCGCTTGATTGTTTGGGTTCGAGTTCCAAAATACGTTCTGCTACCTTCTTACTGAGAGACTCATTTCCAGTAGCCGTACACCCCTTCAATATGGAAGACAACATGCTTGAATCTGCCTCAAAAGGCATCTGATCAATGAGGTTCATGGCTTCGGCGGGAAAACCTGCACGAGCAAACATGTCAATCATACACGAAAAATGCTCAATCCCTGGCTCAATATTGTATTCTTGTTTCATTGAATCAAACCATTTCTTTCCTTCCTCAACCAAACCACAATGGTCACAAGCAGATAAAACCCCTGTGAAGGTAATGTTATTTGGAGCAACTCCTTCATTTCTCATCTGCTCGAAAAGCTTGAAAGCTTCAACCACATAACCATTAGCTGCGTAACCCATCAACATCGAGTTCCATGGGATTTCATCAGTTTTTTCCATCTCGTTGAACAGGCTTCGCCCATATTCAATGTAACCGCATTTAGAGTAGAAGTCAATGAGGGCCGTGCAAATGAACTGATCAGATTCTAGGCCAATGACTGTAGCTTTTGAGAAAATTTGCTCGCCGAGTCTGAGAGAACAAGTGCTAGCACAGGAACTAATCACACAAGCAAGGTTAACTTGGTCCATCGGCAAACCCAACCTATGCATATCACAAAAGAGATTCAGTGCTTCAATGGCACAACCATTTTGGTTATAGCCAGCTATCATTGAGTTCCATGATATCAAACTTCTTCTTGGCATCATATCGAAGGTCCTCCTGGCATCTTCGATTCTTCCAGATTTAGAGTACAAATTAATCATAGTATTTAACAGAATGGTGTCATAATCATATTTTTGGAGTTCTTCGAAGAATTTGCAAGCATCATCTAGACTTCCACATTTGGAGTACATGTCAATAAGAACACTGGCAGTAATCAGATCATGTATGAAACCAAGTTTTAACCCATGTCCATGAATTTGTTTGCCAATGATAACTATACCCAAGCTAGTCGTCGCGGACAAAACACTGGCAAGTGTAGAGGGGTCTTCGCGAATTCCATACATCCGCATTTTACTGAAAAGATTCATCGCTTCAGATCCTTCGTTATTCGCAACGTACCCGGCAATAATAGAGTTCCACAGTACAGTATTGCATTTACCACCACCACTGTGATCCAAAACTTTTCTTGCATCAATCAATCTACCACATTTAGTGTAACCTGTGATCAATGCCGACAATGAGAAGTCATCTGGTTGTGTCTGCAAGGAATTCAATAAATGACTGGCACTATCTACATCTCCACATTTTGCATACATATTAACTAGGGAGCTCACTAAAACTTCATCAAACCCCACATTGTTGATAACCATGCGGGTATGAACTTGTTTTCCAAAATCCAAAGCTGCCATATCCGCGCAAATTTTGAAAACAGTTGCTAGTATATGAGTATTATTCTTCCATACGTTATCATTGGAGTAATTCAAAGACTTGAACAAGTTCATAGCTTCATCATTACGCCCAATTCGTGCGTATCCATTAATCATAGAGTTCCACGGTTTCTCATCTTGAACCGGCATTTTATCAAACAATTCTCTAGCAATACGAAGATTGCCTGCTTTGGCGAAACTGGATATAGTGATTTTCCATGAGTACTCATCCTTTTCAGGCATGGAATGAAACAACCGAAGTGTGTCTTCTCTATTAGTTCCAGATTTTAAATGAGCTTCGAGCAAAGAGTTCCATGAGTAAGAGTCTCTCTGAGGCATTTCATCGAACAGTTTAACTGTGTCAGTTAATTGGCCATATCTCGTGTACATTTGGATAAGAGGATTATCCATGAAGAGAGAAGCATGAAGTAGACCAGCTTTGAGCATGAGAAGATGGATCTTTTTCCCTTGATGAATATTGCTGCAGGTGCGCAGACAGTTACGGATATCAAGAAGCTCCATTACCACCAACAAATGGAGGGCATATGTATATATTTGTCTGTAGATTGCAATGACTATGTTCAGACCTTCAAGAAGAAAACGAAAAGCGAGGCATCGGACTAGGAAGATAGACAATGAAAAGACTAGCTAAACTGTATGTTGCATGGACACACGGTTGCGACTCATGCCTAGCTAAATTGCCCGGCTAATTTAGGGGCGAGCCCTTTTTTAATAGGGGCGAGCACTACTTCAAATATCCTATCCCAGTTTATAAGGGGTGGCTAATTACAATTAATCTATCCTAATCAGTTACAAATTATAATTACCACTAATTATCTACCCACTAATTCTCCCTCTCAATTTTCAGTTACAAAAAATCACTCCCACTCCCCCTACTCCTCCATTAACTTCCCACACCTTCTTCATAACTTCTCAAAAAAAAAAAAAAAAAAAAAAAAAAAAACCCGAAACCCTAAAATCGAATTCGACCTCTTCATATTTTCTCAAAATCCTTACTTACTGCTATCGACGGAGAAGGAGATGATTCAACAATTATTTACAAGAGAAGGAAAGAAAAGGAAAAATCAAAAAACAACCGTGAAGAAGACGAAGAACAACCGGAGGAAGAAATGGGCGAATCTTTTGCGGAAATGCAGAGGTAAGTTATTCCAATCACCTTTGCAATTGTTTTGGATGTAGTTTGAATCGATTTGATAGGTTAGAAACCGTCAATGGAATTTACAGCATGAAAAATCGTCAAGCTATGAAAGAATAGCTAGCACGACGATTTTACAGTTTCAGAAAAAAAATTAAGAACAATCGTCTTGCAGTTGAACAAAAGCTTGACGATTTACACAGTTTCAGATATAGTTTCCTAGTTTTGCATGCACATAATCGTCATACAATAATATATTTCCTTGACGAGTTTCCCAAATCGTCGAGGTTTTCCATAATTACTTGACGAGTAAATCACTTTCAGATTAAATTTCCTAGTTTTGCATGCCTAGAATCATCAGGTAATTATACATTTCCTTGACGAGTTTTGTGAAATCGTCTCAGTAGTGTTTCAAATCATGACGAGTTTGGACATAAAAAATTTAGGTTCTGTCCAGTTTTATGAGTAAATCGTAATGCTTTACCTTGACCTTTATAGTGGGGCTTAATGAATTCGTCGTGCATTTGTAAAATTCCTTGACGATTTAGATTGTTCTGATGAGAATCGTCGTATATTCTTTTGTTTCCATGACGATTTACTGTGTCATTTTACTTGTTAATTGATTTGTTCTGTGTATGTATTAAGGTTGGAGAAAATCAAAATGGGAAAAAGACCAATGCCACCCGAGGGTTCCAAACCAAGTCTTCGCTCTACCAGACAGCGACCCGTGATAATCCGTGAGCCAAACCCTGATGCAGTTCCTACTCCTATGGAGTTCGATGATAATAGTAAAGTTCCGAGGGCTGAAGATGATATTCCTCTCGACGTGCTCCAAATGCAATTTAATGAATACGGAACTGGTAGGGTACAACCTAATGACGTACCCCAAGGTGATGAGGATGATGAGGATAGTCCTAATGATGATGAGAATATTCTTAATGATGATGATGAGGTCCAAGGTGAAGACCAACCCCAACGCAAAAAGACAGATAAAGCGAAGGAACCACACATTCCCGATGAGATTCTGATGCTACCAAAAGAACACGGACCTTACGGGGTACCAGTTGATGGTGGAGAGGTTCTTTTCGGATACAAAACCTCTTGGGCTCAAACAATCTACGCTACCATGGTAATATACCCGTCCCTTGCTTCTAATTTTAGATAGGTTTAGCTAATTTGATTGTTATTAATAAATTTTTATCTCGTAGGATCATTCGAATGCCACTAGAATATTGAGGCACCAAACGGCGTACAACTGGCCGCTTGAAGGTGAATGTGAAAGGTTCATAGAGATTGTTGACAACTCTGGTCCGAGGCCAATCGTGGATAACTTTGTTATCGCCTATGACAGTGAGACGGTATCAGCATTCTGTGAGAGGTATTATGCGGAGACAGACACCATGCACTTTGGGTTCGGGGAGATGGGGCTCACTCCTGAAGATGCTCATCATACTTTCAAGGTCAAAATTGATGGCAAATCAACCAATGAAGGCTACGTAAAGCAACTCACTTTTCAGAGACTTCGTGAATTGTGCGAAGAGTTGTTTGGGTGGGGTGAGGACGAGGCGAACTCATGGTTTATGCTTGACAAGTATGGCAAACAGAAGAGGGAGTTCAATCTGGTAAGGTTGAGAGCGGAGTATTCTGGGACCAAGATAAAAGATGACGGTGCTACAATGGAAGATCGTGAAGTAAGGGCTGCTGCTGCGGCTTATCTCTTATATGTCCTCGCTATTTGTGTATTCCCTTCGTCTGCCGGTAACAGGGTGAACGCCAACTACCTCCAGCTATTATGTCCCTTGGATGAGGTGAACCAGTACTCGTGGGGAACAACCATAGTGTCACACGTGAACACGGCGCTGAGAAAGGTATCCCGACATAAAACTGCTCAATTCAATTGCAACACGTCTCTGCTGCAGGTAATATATGGTTTTTTTTTTTGGTTGTTTAAGTTCGTACATATTCCGTAATATATATGGACCGTTGTTTATGTGTAGTTCGTGTTCTTCACAGGTGTGGATATATGAACACTTTCCGAAACTAATGGCAGCAAATGATAGGTGGACTGATCTGGCAAAGAAAGGCCAATGACATCCAGATCAACCAAGAGGCCAGAGGTACATGTTCACGGGGGATCAACTGAAGGGAAAGAAGAATTGGTACCTTTTCGTTCGCCAAAGATTGGACAACATGGAGGCACATGAGGTAGTTTTTGACCCCTACATGGACCATAGGAATGAGGGAAAAATGGCACCAAGAGAACCAATTTGTATGTACCATGGTCCTTTGTGGCACCCCCTTGGGCATACAATGTACGACCCGAGCCGAATAATGAGGCAAGTCGGGTATATTCAAGATCGTCCAGCTGAGCCAAAATTCAAAGTGGATCGTGATAAGTCAGGTGCTGACATTGGGCGTATCGTCGTAAAATACAAACCAGAGCCCTCTTACGAACATTAGAATGCACGAATGAATAATTTCATAGGCGGATATCTTCATTGGCAAC
>JAJJMA010131776.1:0-34949 GCA_023529015.1 Papaver nudicaule
CAAGTGTTTTGTTAGCTCAAAAACACTTCAAGATAGAATCCAACAGACCTGAGATAATCTTTATCTTATTGACTCATTGAGGATCGTTAGATGGACCACAAAAGATATTATGTGATATACAAGTCCACCTAAGAGATAAAGGAGTTTAGAGTTTAACCCAAGTGAAATTCTGAAAGAATATTCACTTAATCTGAATACCAGTCAAAGTAACCGAAACCTAGGTTCGCGTAGGTTCGCGAAATGTTTAGTCACTTTGGAACTCAGTAGAAATCCGAGTTTCTGGTTTGCGTACCGGTTCGTGAACCGTCCGCCTATTCAGATTTGGCCAAACTTGGATTCCGCTGGAAGTTCTGGGCTTAGCCAGGACTTAGACGTGTGTACGCCCTCAGCTGTAATCCATGGACTCTTGCTCAAGAGTACTCCTTTAGATTCACCCATATCCAACTAATGATTTGCAAGCAAACCATTGCAATGGACAAATGGTATCAAATCTATCTCATTCATTCTTGTACTCATATCATTTGTGGGAACAAATACTAGTCATGACACAAGGCCATGTTAGACAAGAATACGATCTCAATCGCTATGATCACTACTAAAGTAGTCGACTATATTTCGAAAGAATAGAGAAAGTAGAATATTTCCATAAAGTCATAACTCCTACTAACCTTTTGTCGATGAAGAATAATTGATGTCTTCTTTGTCTTCACAGTCTTCGTCTTCAAGGTCTCTACTACTTTGTTTATATCCCAATTCCGAAATCTAAACTCTAGTAGGCTAAATCAAGAATTGAGTTTTGACACCTAAAACTGACAACTAGCTTGACATACCAACGCTAGTGGGTTTGACCGGACAATGTCCTAACAAAACTCAAGGGAACAGAGTTCATAGACACTGTCGAATATACTAACAGTCACAAGCTTCAATTAGAGTAATCGATCAGCTCAAAGTAGAGGACCACTGGAATCATGATGTCTTGAGGACTAACCTTTTTGCTGAAGGAGGATATTATCATTTGTTCATCATTCGTCTTCAGTTCTTCGATTAATCTTCCAGATAATCCAACCATCTGCTACCTAAAGGTCTAACCTAGTGAAGTCTGACTATTAGTAGACATGTTCAAGTGTACGAGTTTTGAACCCTAAATTATGACAACCAAGTTTGACATACCAACGCTTGGTGGGGTTGACCGAGCGCGCTCTAAAAATCTCCCCCTTTGTCAAATTTAGTGACGAAACTCTTTACAAAAGGATTTACATCAAAAACATAAAATCAAAGTCTTAATTCTAGTCTTCAAATCCTTTTAAGAGATTGAACATATTCATCTTCAACCTGTACCTATAAAATTCATTATAGTGTACCTTTGTTGAAGGCAATTATCAATAACTGAGTTAATTGATCACAGAGTATGTTACTCCCCCTTAATCAGAGCTTCCGTCTTATTATATCATTACAGCACATAATGACATTTTTCTTATGACGGAGTCACAATACTTCTCCCCCTTGCTAAAAGCATGATAAAATGAGAGTTCAAGCTATCAATATTTATCCCCATTTTTGTCACATAAATTGACAAAGTCTCAACGAAATATGAGTGGATATATGTCATCCGAGTTTTAAATTACTCGATCCAACCCGTAAGATAAGAAGTCTCATCAAGAGAACATACAATCATTTTAACAAAACAAAAATGTTTCGTTAGGAGAAATTCATTAGGAGTCAATTCACCTTACATTTTTTATAATAATACAAAATGTCCATTAACTATCAAGAAAAAAATATTAAGGAACATTTCACCTTGATTTTGATGAAACATAAAAAAAAGCTACATTTCATCAGGAAAAAATGTTTTGAGAAATAATTTACCTTGCTTTTGATAAAAATTAAACAAGTCTAATAATTATCAAGGAATCGAAATGAATTCGGTTACCTTATGGTTTCAACAAGTGAAATTGATAAGTTAACAATACACTTGTTAGGGGACCGATATATATCTTTTCCCTTTGTATTTCAATAAGTGAAATTGATTAAAAATCAATACACTTGTTAGGGGACCCATTTGTATCAATCACCTTTGTATTTCAACAAGTGAAATTGATTAGAAATCAATACACTTGTTAGGGGACTGATTTGTATCAATCACCTTTGTATTTCAACAAGTGAAATTGATTAGAAATCAATACACTTGTTAGGGGACCGATATATATCTATTCCCTTTGTATTTCAACAAGAGAAATTGATTAGAAATAAATACATTGTTAGGGGACCGATTTGTATCAATCATCTTTGTATTTCAACAAGTGAAATTGATTAGAAATCAATACACTTGTTAGGGGACTGATTTGTATCAATCACCTTTGTATTTCAACAAGCGAAATTGATTAGAAATCAATACACTTGTTAGGGGACCGAACTATATCAATCACCTATCTATTTCAACTAATGAAATTGATAAAAAATCAATAAACTTGTTATGAAACCGAAATGAACCGATTACCTTACATTTTTCGACACCAAAGAGATATCATCTACTTCAATGTTAGGGAATTGATCCGAAAATCAATTGCCTTGATTCGACAAGCCAAAATGCTTATCAGGAGAAAAATATAATTCCCCTCATTTTCCACAACCACTCTTCCCGTAAAGATTTGGAAGTTCAGCGCAAGTTCAAAACGAACTCTCCCCCAATGGTTGTCAATTTAGACTATTTCTCGAGAGAATCTGACTAAATCCACTAGTTCATCTACACATGCTAAAACCCTTGTCATATGACGTCAAGGAATCAGATATCATCGTGTCTCGTGCATGAACTAATGTACTCCTTACAAAGTCAATTTCTTCATTACACAAAAATTGACAGACAACATCATAAGGAGGTTGAGATCAAGATTATAAATGTTCTCAGATACTTGTATAACAAAATTTAGAAATCTTGACAAACCCTGTAATTTGCAATATTATATGGAGCAGTCACAAACATTGCAAAACATCTATCAAATATCATGAATAGGGGAACGATAAATTCATAATTTTATTTATAATAATAATTATTGATAGACAAGGATTAGTCCTTATGCAAACAATTTTGTGAATACAATCATTTGACTGGACTAAACACTCAGTGAGACCATGTACTCAAATTATTTCATTTCTTGCATATCAGGGGTCTTCCTTTTGATCAGGGTTATACGCCTGAGACACTTGATGAAACCTTGGTCATACTGGATTTTCTCGACCTTGAGTAGGTGTTCACCATTGTCCATTCTTGAAGACAAAGCAGTGACATGATTTCGTAGCATATGTCGTTTTAGCAGAAGTATTCCATTTTACATTCTAATAACTCACGACTCATTCTTGTTATCTCATCTACACTGTAAGCAGGAGAAAAAGCGCACAAGCAATGTTGGTGTGGCTCCATCTTTTTCCTTTTCATCAAGAATTTGAACTTTTCTGAGTGAAGAAATGTATACAACAACACTACATATTTATATTTCGAACTTAATTAGTGTAGTTAATTTCAAGAATATGTAGTACTTGTAACTTGTTTTTAGGCAAGTATAGCACACTACACAATATTTGTCATCAATTATATTCCTTTAGTTAAGCAAAAAAATATGTTCAAATATTCTTGATTGGTATTCGAATTAATATTGAGAGGATTCTCAACTATTTTTAATAATTTCCAAATCTTCTTAATTCGAATATTTGCTATGAGTACTAAACATTGTTGGTAAATTCAAAATATACTCACTTAAATGACATTTTAAATTATGTTGTTAGAACCCAAAAAAATATCATTTAGTGCAAGAATGAGAGTGTATAGTACACATCTTAGAAGGGAATTTGGAAATAATTCAACAACCAATCATGCCTCCATTTATGTGTATGTCTCCTCATTCGAAAGGGTAAGGAATGAGGATCCATGGAATGTCCACTGCTAGTTTGAGTGGGGTGAAGCAAAATCTTGCTCACCAGTTATGACATTTCTGAATTTCAATGATTGTTCAGAAGAAATTGAGGATCCACCAAACTTGTCATAGAATGAACTGTCATCATAGTAAGTTGGTGTGGAGTCTACATCATGAATAGGTTCACAAGTTTTGATAACAGTTTTGGTTTCCAAATCATCTTGTATTTAACTGATGATTCCCTTTTCAGGGATTTGTATCTAACTGCTACCTAATAGAGGATGACTACCACAACAAGCCTACCACACCGAAGTGTAAAGAGTTTACGCAGAATTCTACAGAGAAATTTTACGTATGCTTGATGCTTGTGGTTTTGGTTCTAAAGTCCTCTATTTATAACAATCAATAAGATAGGTTGCTTTGGAATAAAGAAATAGAGTCCTTGTGCTACAAGTTAGCTAGTGCTCGCGTATACGTGCATGTTACTTGACTTGCACACAAAGATTCACAGTTTAATCACATTTGGAAATCTTTTAACATTTATTTGCCAAGTAGTTTGTTAGCTCATAAACTACTTCATAGAGATCCAATGGAAATGTGAAAAACTGAATTAGACCACAGAATATATTTTCGTGATAAGGAACAAGTATATCTAAGAGATAAGGAGATATCTGTTAAACACACGTAGCAATCCCGAAAATTGCCATCAAGAGGTTCGCGAACCTCCTGAACTTATAATTTAGGCGCAAAAGTCAGAGAAACTGTACACGTAGATGTTTGTGTACGATTTCAACTTTCGGAACTTGAGAGGAAAATCTGGAGCACTTGTACGCGAACTGTCGGATGCCAAAATTAGGATTTTAACTGGATCCGCTCGAAGTACTTGGGCTGGGCCAATTTCCGTAATTAGACGTGGATACATCCTGAGCTATAATCCATGAATTTTCTCTAGAGTATCTCCTTAGATTCACCATTCTCCTACATGTGTTTTGCAAGCAAACCATTGTAATGGAAAGTACCGAATCTATCTCATGTATCTTGTAAACTTAATATACCGGGCTATGTTGCACGAACATGCCAAGAAAGTTGTCGTAACCGTATCAGACACATGATCAGACACAACACGCGTTCGACACTTTCCGACACTCGATGAACACGCCACGTCATGTGTCACTACAAATTCGCAATTAGACACTTTATGGACACTGATTAAACACTTTCAGACACATTAAAAATGATTTGTATTGGCTTGGAAAATAAAAAATACCTATATATGACGCTAAATTTTTCTCCTTTTAATCAAATTCAAGCATTATTAGTGAAAGAGTCGATCGTTATTTCATATTATCAATTTTATTTAATCAATAGTCAAATATTTAATTAATGATAATAGTCATTTTCTCAAGTAGATTGTTGTAAAATCTCATTTTAATGACGTGTATAATACATGTACAACGTGTCCCCGTAACCCATTTTTTTGATAATTGACGCATCCTCGTAACCGTGTCGTAACCGTGTCTGTGCAACATAGATACCGGAAAAGCATACAAACATAACTCATGGTTATGTATACAAAATAATAACATCTCAATATGTTATAGTACTACTAAAGTAGCCGACTATTTCGAAAGATAGAATAAGTCAAAACTTCTACTAACCTTTGTCGATGAAGAAAATATAATGTCTTCGTGATAATATATGTCTTCTTCTTCAAGGTCTCAACTACTTCACCTATATCCCCATTCCAAAATCTAAACTCTAGTAGGATAAATCAAGAATTTTGTTTTGGCATCTAATACTGACAACTGACATACCAACACTAGTAGGTTTGACCGAGCAATGCTCTAACAAAAAGAACTGAACCTATGAAACCAAGCTCTTGGTGCATGTTTCAACCATATAGACTCTTTTTCAACTTACATACATGATAGGGTAATCAGGGTGAATAAAACCTTTTGGATATTCAATATAGACGTTTTCTTCAAGAATCCCATGTAAGAAGGTATTTGATACGTCTAGCTGTTTCACTATCCAGTTGTTATTCATAACTAATGTCCAAATAACTGATTTCACAACTAGACTATATGTTTCTCCAAATTCTTCTCCACTTCTCTAATTGTATCCCCAACAAGGCTAGATTTCTTTCTATCTTCACTTCCATCTGACTTTAGTTTTATTTTAAATACCTATTTATTCCCTAATTTGTTTATGTGTGGCTCGGGAAGGACATGATCCCAAGTTTCATTTCTCTCTAAAGCTTAAAATTCTTATTTCATAAATTGTTTCCACTTTGGATCCTTAATTAAATGCTTATTTCCATGTTTTAGGTTCAGTTTGTATATCTAACAGACTAATGTAAGCATCAGAAATTGGATATCTGACAGTAGTATGTGCAACATGATCTGGAAAAGATTTTGGCCTACTATCACTTGTTTTTGACCTTGTGACAATTGTAGAAGTAGGTAAATGTTCACTAGCAGATGGAGTTTCAGAGATGTAAGGTGTTTCAGATAAGACAGGTGTTTTGAGAATATTGTGTTTGTGAATTTGAAAAACAGAATCCTTGTTCAGAAAACACTACATGTCTGGAAATATTATGTAGGTTTCTTGTTTCAGGATTGTAATATTTATACCGACACATCTAACAGAATTTGGTGACAATTTGTCAGTTCTAGAATGACCAAGAAAAGGATAACTAATATACCCAAATACTCTAAGAAATGAATAATCAGAAACTTCATTTAGAAGTACTTCATAAGGACTTTTGTGATTGAGTATGGGTGTTGGAGTTATGTTTATCAAGTAAGTGGGTGTTGAGAATGCATCAAACCAATACTCTTTAAGACAAAATGAGTTGAAAGTTAATGTGTTTTCTTTCAGCCTAGCCATTTTGTTCTGGTGTATTTGGACAAGATATCCTAACTTGAATGCCACTGCTATCTAGATAAGCTTTTAGTGGTCCTTTGACTAGTACAGTAACACCATCAGTTTGAAGAAAAAAAATGGTTTTGAATTAATTCTCAGTAGTAGATTGAAAATGTTGGAAACAAGTAAGAGCATCAGTTTTTACTTGCATTGGATAAATCCAATGATATCTGCTATGATCATCTATAAAAAGTAAATAATAATTATGACCAGCTAAAGAAACTACAGGGGAAGGACCCCACACATCACAATGAATTAGTGACAATGGAGATGCAGCATGAGAAGGTGACAATTGAAATATTTTGTTGTTTGCTAGCTGACAGGGATGACAGACATTGTTTTGTTTCCGAGAATTGAGGACAATATTTTTCTGAGAATGTAATTGTTGTACTATTTTGAAGAAGGATGTGTTAGTGTAAAATATGCATAGAGACTTTATACCAAACAACCATGAAGTTCATAAGACAGTCTATGGATTCGAATACATTCTCAAGTCCTAGATGATTACGAGATTGAACATTATGCATCGAGAGACAAATTCATAAACAACTAATCAAGAGAAGAATCTAATAGTCATTAAACTGGAAATTTCAGGTGGTACAATACACAAGAATTATGTTCCAAAGACCTGAGGAGATACTAACCTAATCCCACTCACACGCCTTAGGATATACAAAAAATCTAACCCTTATAATGGTTCCTGAGCTCGCCTTATATAGGCGGAGTCGAGGGTGGATTACAGCTAATAAGACAAAACTACTCAATAATGGGGGTGTCAGACTTTGTCGAGTTAGTCGGTTGTCCTTCGAGATTCCGTGCTGTCCTCGGTACCTTCCCTTCGATATGTCCAATGTTGTCTCTAGGTCCCCCCGTTCCCTGCTAAGTATCCAACTTCTGGTTGCTCTTTCGAAATCTTTCCTGTTATCGTACCATAGGCTTCTATTTACAACCCGGGACTTATCTTCCCTTATCGAGAGCTTATCGAGCATCTTGCGTAGCTTTCACCCCTACAATTTGCTTATTTCCTTCCCTAGTATCGAAGATGCTCGGGAAGGAGATTCTGCTTCGGTACCGTCTTCGTGACACGTGCCCCATTACGCCCTTGAAGTAACGTTTCAGTGACACGTTCTGCATGTTCCCGAGATTCTAGCTACCTTTTGACCTTCCGACCGGTAGCGCCAGTTTCCCTCTACTATTTAAGTTCCTCTTTCTCCCTCTAAAAAACTTTAGCCCTTTCGTACTCTTCTTCCTCAGCCTCTGGTTCCTCGTTCTTCCAAAAACCCTAAACTCCATCTTCTGATCAAACACTCTTCCAGCGGAATTCTTTGTCATCCCGTGTTTTACTTCGTCTATTATCTCATAAAGGTGAGTCATTTTCTTGTTCTACTACTTTTTTGGCCTTCAATCTCTCCCACCTCTGCAACTTCCGGCGCCGGCTATATCCTTGCTTATCTCCGCTGTGCTTTCTTCCCTTTCTCATGACTTCTCCTTCTATAATCGAGGCTCTCATCTCCAAGATGAGGAATTTAGGTTTTAAATCCGATTCTTTCGGCCTGAGAATGCTTCCGGCGGCCGGCTGTCTCCAGAGCTGGTGGCGGAGTACCAATGTAGTGAGGAGAAACTTCTAATCACATCCCACCAGATTGCTGGACTGATTCCCCCATTTTACCGACCGTCCAACCCTTTGTTTCTTAAAATTCTCTGCTCCCTGCCTAGTCCTCGAGGTGTAATGCAGCTTACAATTATCTAGAGTTGTTCTTTCCATGGGAAGTGGTGAAATGGATTCACAGGAGGAAGTATGGGTACAATTGAAAGGAAAATTAGTACTAATAAGAAAATTGTGTAGGTTAGCAGATGATGATATGATGAATTGTAGAGAAGAGTACGAGACTTGGAAGATTTCTGATTCTCCAGATCGGGATTTTTTCTTCCGGAAGTGGTCAAAATTGTTAGATAGGGCAATTGAAAAATTTGTCAAATACTATAATATGAGGCATTTTGATTTATCTTATCCAGCTCCTATCAAGGTGAAGAAAAACCTTCCTGTGTGTGAGATGATTCCGCCCTACTTCTTTGATTAAAGGGATTTTTCAGTTGTGGTGGATATTCCTCCTTACTTCTTTAGGGAAGTCGAAAACTCAAAGAATTCAGACCCACCTGAAGGAAAAACCATCTCTGATTTGAGCTGTTCAATTGGAGTCAGGAATTCTAAAATGGAGATGGTGAAATTGGTATGGAGTCGCAACAAACTACGGGGTAAGGATTATTCTACTCCTAAATTGGATTTAAATCGAAAGATATTTGATCGTGGGAGAGATTTCAAGCTCTGCCTAGGGTTTTCTGGAATTCCAATTAGTTTTACTTAATGGTACCTTCACTGTGATTGTGTAAAATTGTTAAAATTTTTTTATGAAGATAAACTGTTTGTGGATATGCCAAAGAGAGATAGGGTTCATGTGTTACTGTTGATATCTATAGTTGTAGGTGAGAAAGCACCTGAATTGTTTGTTAAAAGGCTTAAAAGGGTGTATTCAGTTTTCTTGGATGAATACAGCAGAAAGGTTGTCGGTGGTTATTTGTTGTTTGATAGAGGCAAAATGGTTGAATGTATGTCCTGCCATTCTCCATCTCACATAAGTATTAAAGCCTACAATACACCAAGCTGGAAACTGGAGGACTGGTTATTTGCTGGTGAACATGAAATTAAGAGAGTGTTGCAGGTACAATTGGAACAGCTTAAACAAATACTGTTGGGTACACTGCTTGTTAGTGTTGGATGGAGTTGGTGTGGGGGTGTTCATTTCTATCCTCCCCTGATTTTTGCTGGTACTGTATATGATAGAGGAAGGAGCTGTAATGGAACAAATTCAAGGGGATTGGAGCTCAAGGGATGTGATTCAAACAATGTGACTTCTGTTAATGAGTTGATTTCCAGAAGAGGAGTTGGTTGTGAGCCAGAGCCTCTGGATTATATTATATTGATGTGTGCTGATGCTAGTGATAGTTGTATTTACTATGTGAAGATGTCACAAAGAAGTAATGCCACTAAGAATCAGGAGGAGGGTGAGACACAACATGAAGATGCTACATTCTGGTGGTTCCATCTTTTCAAAACTGGGAACAATCACCTACATCACTTCAGAATGGGTTCCTTCTTACAGTCATTATTGCTTGCCCCTAATATATTTTGGAGTCGTATGCTGCCAGTGAGAGTTTTACTGGAATTACTACAGTTTGAACTGAGTTGCTTTCACAAATTCTATGGTGCTCAACACCTCCTTTCTAGTACCAGTCAAATGTGGGCTCTCTACATCAACCACTGAGTCATGGTTGGGACAATTCTCTTGCTGGAACTGTGCAAACTCAGCTTCTTACTTCGTGCTGCAATAAGGTGTGGGAACACAAAGCTTGTTGTACATGGTTGCTGAGTGTGGAGAGGGTGAACTGGACTACTTCACTCCCTACTGAAACTGACTACCAGCTTGTGATATTTCTTACTGCTCAGATAAACAATGAATTGGTGCTGCAGGAAATGAGAAAAAAGGCTACAGATTCCATTGTGGACAGGGCTGCAGCTAAATTGCAAATGCTCAAGGCAGTCACAGTTAGAATAAATTCATGGGATTTTGCTGTGAGTTCTCTTCTTATCCTTGAGGACAAGGATAAATTCATGGGGTCGGAAATATCATGTGTTACTACTCTATGGTTGGTTTACCTAAGTGATATGCCTACATCTGTAATGAATGAAGGTTCTACTATTGAAACTGAAGTTATGAAGGTATATGTGACTTCTACTGTATTTGTCCCATCTCAGTGTTATACTATATTTGCTTTTGTTTACTGTTATCTAATGTTATGTTATACTCCATGGAGGGAATACTTGAGATGGAAATACTGATGTTTTTCCGTAGACCTATGGGGTTTTGAAAGAATGAAGTATGGATTGACAATGGAATCAGCTCAATATCTTTGGGAAGTGTGTACTCTTGTGCTGGTGTGCATTCTTGATCAGATTGGGAGTCTTAGAGTCAAGGGTGTTGCTACTGGCAAATTCTTGGGGGCAAAACAGACAATGAAAAATGACAATCTGAACTCTGAAGAGAAGTTGAGGGGGTCAGCTAACATGTTGGATATAGTGTTGGTGGTGGGTCACAAAAGGACTGAACTGACAGGAGAAGAAAACTCTGGTGCTCAGCTGGAGGGTATGCCTTTACACTTGCAGCTTGAACATCTTCTTCCTGGTGACTCAGAAGTTTTGTACATGGAGTTATCACTTGTTACAGTAGAAAGTCATAAAGGTGGGATGATACATATATATTTGCCGGAGTTTTGCTTTATCTCTACTCAATATTCCCATCTGGATTACATATATGTTTGGGGTTTGACACACCAAAGTGAGGAGAATCCGGGTTGTATAGATTGTGAACTTGCAAGGGTAACAGGGAATAGTCTCAAAACTGTTGTACCCAACACCCCAACTGTATTGCAGTTGTTGTTTTCCTTGAGTTGGGAGGTTGCAGCAAGTGTCGAGGCTCTGTCTAGAAGAGAAAGGGAAATTGATCACCTGCTTACTGAAGTTAACTTGGAATTTATAGTGATCTCGAATTGTCCAGAGCACGAGCAGCTTCATACATGGATGGAGGGTATAGTACAGATTACTTGCAAGGATCAGAAGCTGGTGTTACCTGTATTTTTGGGATTAGACTCCTTGAGGTGGTTATTGAAGTTGTTTTGCCTAGGGGGTAGAAGAAAGGTAAGATGTTCAGGCAGACATTTCCCAGGCAAGGGTGCAGCTTACAAGCAAATCCTAAACAGTCTCACATCCGCTTCACCAGTTCAAACTTGCAACCCATCTGATACTCATAGAAGCAATCATAAAGCCACACAAGAAAAGACAATCACAACCATGAATAAGCAATTCTGTATGCAGGCATGGAATCAATGGATTGATGGGCCTTGTTCTGAAGTGAAAATACTGGGCCTCATAAAGATATCCACTGCAGTCCTTCCTACTGGGCTTGACATATACACTAGGAGCAGCAAAGCAAGTAGCCAACCAGTTGGAATCGGTTAGTCCAAACTTCTTCATGCTTCTCCAGTGCAACAGCCATCGACTAAGCTTCATTTAGCTCTCATCCTTGAGGACAGGGATGTTTTCAAGGGGAGTGGAATGTCTTGTACCCCATATAGGAGAGGGGTGCCCTTATCTATTATTATGTTTATCTTTATTATTATTTGTACTTGGGTGTTATTTAGCCTAGTTAGGGGTGTAGTTATCAATTGTGAGGATAAGGTTGTCTGGCTTTATAAGCCCCAAGTCTGTAATGAAACAATTATCCAAAATTAATCAAAACTCCAGAGAACATTCGTTCTTCAATTTCTTTGCGCAAGCTTAGAATTAGGCTTGAATCCTTTGGATTCAAGAGTTACTTTAGGCTCAGATCTTCGGATTTGGGAGTTACTATCTTTAGTATCGAATCGTCGTGACGAGTTCATGACACTTACTTGCAGCTCGATTCAGTTGATAAAGGAGTGGTTTTCTAATTCCGAAGATAACTCAGAGGATGGTTCAGTGGTGAAGTTTTATTTTACCGCCGAGAACTTTTTCCTTCACTTCGAGCCTTTCTTGACTCTCGACAACGAGGCTGCTCCTTGGGGTGTTCGATTCAGGTATGTAAAGGGTAAAGTGAACGTGATCCCGAAGTTTCCAAATTATTCGGTAGATGGGGATTGGTTTTCGGAGCTTGTATTACTTTCTGGTCCCGTTCTCCGAGGTTGGAAAGACGCATGCCTCTTTTTTCCTCGTACGGAGTTCGAAGTAGGTCACCAGTTCTCAATCCAACATATCTTTACCATTCACTTTTCTGACGAAGAGAAAGAACTATCTCGCCAAGCTCTTCGAAAGAGGAAAGGTGCTTCTGAAGATGTTCTGAGAAGCTTAAAGCGTGCCCGTGCAGGAGAGGAGACTATGGATCAGGTAACAAATACTAACTGGCTTGGGATGTGCTTTGTTTAGAGTATGAATACTTGCCTCTGTTTGTTTCCTGAGAAAGACGGACTCTCTCCTGCAGGGTGGGGCTATGCCTGCTAAAGTTCTTAGTTTGGACGATGCCTCCATGGATTTTGAGTTTGGGGAGGAGAAGGAAAAAGTGATTAAGCCTCGCAAGAAGGTTGTGTATAAGAAATCCTCGAAGGTGGTTTCGACGATTCAGGGCGAAACAACTACGAAGCCACTAGGAGATGAGGTAGAGATGAATCTCTCGGATAAGCTACCACTTTCCAAGGTTGTTAATATTCCATCTATTAATACCCCCAATGAGGCAGCTGCCACTGCTTCGAGTAGTGTTATACCGAGCGCACCCGCCTCGGCTGCTCACTACAAAACTGGGGCCTATTAGTGACGTTTTAATTTTCCAGGCCGTAGGAAATAAGCCCATTTGCTGCGGTTTGTTCTAAATCGTAGGTAATATAGTGAGTTAGTCAAACCCAGTCTTTGTTTGTTGCGGTTCCGGATTCCCGACAGGCAAATGAGTCAAGTCCTCTAAATTTTTTGACGGTTCTAGATTTCCGACACAGAAAATAATCAAAACACATTAAAAAAATTCGCACTTTCAGATTTTCTTTATCTTTTTTCCCTTCATCACTTTCAGATATACTTTTTTCGGCTTCTCTTCTCTTCTCTTTTCTTTCTGCATCTCTTCTCTATTCTGCAAATCTGTCGCTACGACAAGGTGGGTGTTCCTTATCTTTTTCTCTTCTCTTTTCTGCTGTCTCAGTTTAAGATTTTGTCTTGTTTAAGAATATTAATTGTTTTTTTTTTTGTTGCTTAAGGATTAAAGTTTGCAACTTTAAGGACCTCAAGGAGTCTGTTAAGATTTCTCCTCTCTTTAACTTTTAATTTATGTAAATTTGTTAGGGTTTATGTGTTTTGGATTTCAATTATTTTATTTTTTTGGGTTTATTTTTTATGTAATCATCTTCGGAATATGAAATTGGAATATAGGTTTTGAAATATTTAGATTTAGGGTTTCTTTGATTATTTAGTTTGAATGAAATTGGGGGTTTGCTTGAGATTGACATGTTCTGGAACAATTTAAGGTAGATAAGTTGATATGATGTTCAGGTTAAATGGGTTCGTTTTGTTTGCTTTATAGATTCAAAGTAGTTCGTATGATGTTCAGGTTTAGTGTACTAGTTATGTTCATATGATTTTGTGTACTTGTTAGATAAGTTCATTCGTTAAAGAAAAATAACTTGGGATGATTTCTTGAATACAGAAGCGTGGTTCTAAGATAGTAGTTTAAATTATGTGTGCTTTCAAGTTTGGATATGATGTTCAAGTAGTTCATATGTCCTGCTGTCTGTACACTAATTATGCTCAATGATAGTAAGTCAATAGGCAGAAATTTTTAACTTCCATCATTCTGCTGTTGTTTGTACTATGTGTTTGTTGATAGTCGTCTCCACCTGCGCATATACCCACCCAATTAGGATATTAGCCTTAACCATGCCAACTCTTCACAGTAGGGTTGTTTTTACGGATTGTTTATTTGTTGTCTTAGTTTATACTATTGCAGAGTTGGGTCATCTTGTATTTGTAAATGGATAAGAGTTGGGTTCATTATGAAAGATTGAGTAAGGAGTTTCATGAAGGGCTTTGTTTGTTCTTAAACTATGCGTTTGAGAATGGGAAAGTTACTGAAGATAACAAAATGAAGTGTCAGTGCAAAGAGTGCTGCAATGTCGCCTTGGATAGGATAGCAGAACTTGAGGCAGCACTTCTTGCGCATGATGAACCACAAACTGCCACAACACTTATCAGGCCGCCTTGGATTGGATTGCACAACTGGAGGCAGAACTGAGGTAACTAAGTTACTTCACTGAGTTATTTTATTTTTGATTCAAACCATAGTACTTGAATTGGCTTTCAATTAAGAAAATTGATATGTTCGTTATAAAACAGTTCATGGATTTGGAATATGCATTTTGTTTATGTG
Organism: Papaver nudicaule; assembly: GCA_023529015.1. Taxonomy (NCBI): domain Eukaryota; kingdom Viridiplantae; phylum Streptophyta; class Magnoliopsida; order Ranunculales; family Papaveraceae; genus Papaver; species Papaver nudicaule. Next base: position 14,831 of record JAJJMA010131776.1, read on the forward strand.
TCAAAAGAATTTAATTATAGATGCAGGGATCGTTTGCTGTTGTTTATGATCTTGCATTCTCTTGGTGTTTTCGATTACATTTCCAGTTTAATGTTTCAATTCCTTCTCGCTAAAACCTCACTTGAAGTTTTCTGTGACCCTAATACTTGAATTGGCTTTATGTGTCACATGACAAACAAGACTACTAATACCCCTTGAAACTGACGCCGAGAGGAGCAATCCATGTAGAGAAGATCGTGGCGCATATGGAAGGGTGACTGCATATAGATGGGTGACTAATTATACTACTTATGCTTGTCTCCTTGAATATAAGGGAATGGGGCGATGCCTTTTGTTGTTTTCATGCTATCAGGTGTGTTTTGAACCTAAAACAACAACTGGAGATAACTCTTGGAGAAAATCAAGCAGCGATGCTACGGATAGCTGAACTGGAGGAACTTCTTGCGCAAGAAACTGCAAATACAGCTTATCAGGCCGCCTTGGATAGGATAGCAGAACTTGAGGCAGCACAAATTGCGCATGAGGAAACTGCCACCACACTTCAGGGCGCCATGGATTGGATCGCACAACTGGAGGAAGAATTGAGGTAATTAAGTTACTTAACTGTGTTATATATTTTAGATGCAAACCACAGTACTTGAGTTGACTTTTGATTAAGCAAATATGATATGTTGATTATAAAACAGTTGGTTCAGTTAAATGTTTCAGTTCCTTCTCGCTATAGTTTTTTGTGACACTTATACTTGAATTGGCTTTATGTCAACAGGGGCCTACAAGCAGACTACTGATCCCCCTCAAAACTGATGCCGAGAGGAGCAATCCATGTAAACAAGGTCGTGGTGCATATAGAAGGGTGACTGCATATAAATGGGTGACTAATTCTGCTACTTATGCTTGTTTTTTTGGGGTATATAAGGGAATGGGGCGATGCCTTTTGTTGTTTTCATGCCATCAGGTGTGTTAGTATTACACAGGCATTTTAGATGTCTCTAAGTTTAGTTACTATACCTTTTTGTGCTCTGGGTGATATTCTGTTGCCCAGATTTTTTGTTTTGAAACAGTTAAGACATCAACTGATCATGTAATGAATATTGTGCATCAATGTTACAAAACTATATTATGAATGGATGAAATTTGTTGGTTCCAATCTCTTATGAAATGTGAGAGTGTTATGAATATCAAATTTGTTGTTTTTTCAGTTTTTTTTTTTTTTTTCTGTCTATTTTCAACCATTTGTAAACTGTCGTGAATAGAAAAACAGGCACATATGACCCTTATCGGAAAAGATAGCCGGCGACGGTAACTATATAGGCGACGGTCAAGAAGCGCCACAAATAGAAAATCCGGCACAGACAACCGTTATCGGAAAATTATTGCCGGCGACGGTAACAATATTAGCGACGGTACAGAAGCGCCACAAATAACATTTGTGGCGGTTTGACCAACCGTCACAAAAGATAATAACCGTGGGAAATAACATTTGTGGCGGTACTAGTAACGACGGTTTGACCAACCGCCACAAATGTTATTAGTGACGGTTTATTGGCTATTTGTGGTGGTTTTTGAGTATTTGTGACGGTTTATGAACCGTCGCTAAAGGCCCTTATTTTTGTAGTGGCTACTGCCTCTGCCTCTGCTTCTGCTATGGTTGCTGCCTCTCAGTCAACCACTGCCTCAGTCAAAGTTCCATCCAAGCCTTCGGGAAAGGCCGTCCCTATGGTTGATGTCTTGCTTCCTCGAAAGGATGGTTCTACAATTGGCTCTAATCTTCCGAGAAATATGGCTCTTAGTTATCCTCGTAGCTCTAAGTTTCCACCTTCCCTGGGCTTCGCTGGAAAACACGTCCAGCCGTATACTGCCGATAGATTTAAGGAAACACTTGTAAGGAATCACAATCCCAGCGAATTTGCCATGGAAGTTTCGTCCCGCTTTAAGTCTCATGCCTCTGATCCATTGCATTATCCTCTTGATCCTAAGTTCGGTAAGAAGCTTGGCGATATGTTTGAGAGTGATTGTCTCGGAGAGAATTGTGACCCTCCCTTGTCTTACGAATAACGTCTCGCCCTGCTGCAAATGGCGAGTGTGGTGTTATTCTTTCTGCTTTGTTACCTTTTTCTTGAGTCGAAGTATGCTAATATTTTCTCATTCGTTTTGCTAGGAGAGCATTATGATTCAAGTCTTTTGGGCTATTCCTTTGGCTTATTTGGCGAAGCTGAGTATTTTGAGCGGAAATTTCTTCGGATGCAGGAGGAGCTTGCCAAGGAAAAGGCTCGCAGTGTTCGTGAGAAAATGAAGCTAATAGGTATGATTTTTGCATCTTGTGACTTTGCTGGCTTTTTCATTATTTTTTATGCTGAAAACGCTTACTATCGTTGCTTAAAAAAAAGGAGAACTAGAAGAGGAGAATAAAAAACTTTACCAAGCTAACTTATCTCTTAGTACTTATTCCCAAGAGAATCGCAAGTATACCAATGTTGCCTATGGGGTCGACAAAGGCCGCCAAGATGAAATGGGGCGTCTTACGAGAGAGAGGTCTGAAGCTCAAAATGACCGAGATTATTATAAGAAGAAAAGGTTAGAAGCTAAGAGTCTTTTAGTCGAGGAAAAGAGAAAGACAGCTAAAACAGAGCAGTTACTTGATCATGAAAGAAATACAAATCAAAAAGGTGCCCGAGAGATGCATCAATTTCAGCTGGATATTACTTGTCTGACACAAGAGCGAGACGCTGCTCGCAAAGAGCGGTCAAATGGTGTGTCTGGTAAAGTGGTAATTGAGAAATTGAAGGAAGATATTAGGAATATGAGAGTACAGGTGTCAGCTTTTAAAAATGCTAATAAAGAGCTGACCAAACAAAATGACGGTTTGAAGGAGGGATGTAATGAAATAAACAAGGATCTTGCGAAGGCGAACACCTCGAAAGAACACTTTTCTCGTTTGACCGATGAGTATCGACTTGAACTTGCCAAGTTGGGATGGAATTCGGCTGAAGATATTTGGGAAAGGGCTGCCCAACCTCGTTTTACTAATCAACACGAAGTTACAGATTATATGGTTGTGTAAAAAAGAAGGATACCTAACTTGACATCCTGTTTCGATGTTTGCTGTGCTTTTCTCTGAATATGCTCTGATAGATCAGCTTTTCTCTTTTTAATTTTTTGCAGGCATCGAGGCAAATTTACTGTAGAAGGTGACAAATGCGGAGTCTGCAAGGGATGCGAGTGCTGCTCAGTTGATTGAAGAATCCAACCGGAAATTGGAGTTTGAGCCCAGGATCTTGCTCGAGAGTTGGACCAGAAACGCCGACTTCAGACTGCTAGCTGATGCGAACATGTATTCACGAGAGCTGGAGACCGAGCGAAAGCGTCGCTCGGCAGATGCAAATGCCCGAGATCTGGCCGCCGAGCGTGATTTTCGCCATCAATGTGAAGAAAGTTTGAGAAACATTATCAAAGCCTTTGCCCTCTTGCGCCCTCAAATTAATCATGGAGAAGCTGCAAAAGAGCTGCTCGCTCGATCGCGCCTGACTACTGCGTTGGCTACAAGTAAAGCTTGTCGAAAACATGGTTGTTCTCCTTTTAGAGATACTGGTGTTGAACCTGCTGGCTGTGGAGCTCTAGGCTCGGATGACTCTGATTTGGAGCTTCCTGACGACGTAATTTTGCTTCCCCATGAGGTTTTTGTGAGGTTAGTTAGAGAAGAGCTGCGTCGATGGGGTGTTCCGAGGTGTGTGTCCAAGGACAATGATTCTGACGATGGTAATGATGATAATGACTCAAATGGTAGTGCTCCAGGAGATTCGGGAGATCATCTCGAGGACCAATCGAGATATGATTCCGAGAGTGATGTCGAAACAGAAGATGGAGAAGGAACTGAAGATGTTGGGCGAGATGCCGAGCCAATGAATTTTGATGATTCTGGTAAAAGAAACACTGGAGGTGGCAAGGGTGTTATCTTTAATGCCAACTATAAGGAGAATAACTATCTATTTCGAGATTCCGCCGTAAAGTATAGTGAAGAAGAGGAGGCTGAACCTATGAAGGAGGATACCCCTTTGAAGGGAGACCTTTCCGTCTTTCGAACTCATGAAGAGGACCTGGAAGTTGAGAAAGAACTTTGGGATTCGATGAAGATTTTTCCTACCCCTCGCCTTGATTCTGTGTCTGGTGGACCCTCTTCTGATGTTTAAGAGCGAATCTGTTTATTATTGATCTTCCTTTCTGTTTGGTGAAATAGATTTATGTGCTATATATCAGCCATACTTGTACCAATAATTATTTAAAATAGAAGATCTTTTGCGTTTTTTGTTGTCAGGCGTTCCGTTTTTTTTTATTTTTAGCAACTCGTGATCAGGCACGAGTTTTACTTTGCAAATTCTGGGATCCCCAAGGTTGCTTAAGGCGCAACTCCGGGGCTTACTTCAATGTGGGAGATAGTAAACCAAGCTAGTGAAGGCTTACGGATCACCCTTCCCGAAGGATTTGAGCTACTTGCCTGGTTTAAAGCAAACACTGCTATCGAGATCATAGGAACCCATTTTGCCTCGGTATATTAGGTGGGTATCGAAGATACGAAGTACCTTCCGAGAGAATGTAGTAGTGTCCTGATAACCCATTTAGCCTAAGTAAAGTAAGAAACTTATGGTGGGTAGCTGCTATTTTGGAACTCGATAATGAAGTAGCCTGATGGGGGAGTGCCTGTCAAGGATGGAGCTTAGACATGGTACTTTTCTCCTATCAAGGTCTAGAGCTCAACCCTTCTGTTCTCTGTAGCTCCTCGAAGCAATGTTTTGATGTTTCGAAGGAGATCCCTCGGCTGCGTAACTCGTTTATCATTCCCATGAATATAAGCTAATTAGCTGCCTCGGGGATCAATCCACCCTAAAGGTAGATGTTAATCCCATTTATCATCCCCTCGACGCCTCAAAAGAGAGGTTCTCATGGTCGTATGCTAGTGGGTCTAAATGCTTTTAGCTTTTATAGTTTAATGCAAAGGATCCACCGCTAACGGGGTATCTTGTAGGTAGAGGACTGTGCCATGTAGCTCGTAGGGCCCTTACGACTACATGTACATCAGCTCAGTGCCTACCGCTCGAGGACTTTTTTTATAATGATTGGCGTTGGGGCCTTGCCGTCAAGGCCTTTAATTTCATTGCATCAAGGCACTAGGGGAGATATGACATCATGGCCCGATTGTTTATATGGCATCAAGGGCTTAGGAGATTTGCCTATTTTGGTAGGATTTGGAGTTTGAGTCGAGATATAGTATATCAAAATATAAATTAATGCTCATTTAAAATATAACAGGTCTAGTTGCTTTCCTTTATTTTATTCTTCTACTAATGGTATTCGAGATACTTTTTGTTACATGTGAAGTTTTTAATTAAGATGCTTTAAACTAATTCCCTCAACTGGAGTGCTCAACCTCAGCCCTTCGAGGTTGATCAAGCTGTAAGTGTCATTTCCGAGCGCTTTTTCGATGACGTACGGTCCACCCCAAAATGGCTCTGCTTTGGATATTTCCCTTCCCTTATTGGACGAGCTTACTTCATTCACCGTTCCTTTTGATGGTGCTATTGCATCGCCTACTATCATGAATTGTTCTCTATTTTCAAGGGAAAAACCTTTTCCCTTATTGACGGGTGTTATGGCTAGTTTTGGGGTTGTTTTCGAGTTTTTCATTGTGGCATTAGCCATCCCTGCTTCCACCTCATCGATTAATTCCTTTATGCGTGACTCAATTATTTTTGACTGCTTGTTTTGGCTTGCAGGATCATGTTTCGAATTCTCCCTCTGCTGGACATCCATCTCATTGCATACATGTGCTTCAATAGGATCACCCACTATTCTGCGGTTCCAGGCGGAGTCGGAAATCGAATTCTTCTATGGAAGGTGGAGGCTATCCCCATTAGGTTGTGGAGCCAAGGTCTACCTACGATGGCATTGTATGGAGAATATATGTCGACCACGCAAAATGATGTTGGAAGTTGCATCTTTCCTACATATATTGTTAAAGGCAACTCTCCTCTCGGCATTGAAGGTTTTTATTGAATCCGAAAACGTTGTATGACGATGGAACCAGCGAAGCATCCTTTCCAAATAGCCTGTCATGAGTCCTGCCGAAGAGTACATCGACAGAACTACCAGGGTCTACCAGTATTCTCGGCATTGCTAACTCTTTGATATGTAAAGTTATAACCAATGGGTCATTATGCAATCTTCCTCCATCCACGATGTCCAATGCCGAAAAATAAACTGATTGCTTCTGTCAATCTGCGAGATGTGCTTTCGTTGCCACACTCATTATCTCCCTTCCTTCGAAATCTCTTTTGTGGATTCTATCGGTGATGCTGCTTCCGAAACTTTGCTCGTTAACTTCTGCATGTACTATCGAATTGCAATCGTTGTATCTCGGAATATTTCGATCAATTGTTATGACATAAGCCTCGTGCTTCTTTTCTTCTTTCGGCTGTGGCTGATTTTGGGGCGGGTTTGGTAGTTCAAGAAGATGGTTAAATTTTCCTTTTGAGATGAAATAATAAATTTGATCCTGTGTTGTGATGCAGTTCTAAGTGGAATGCCCATAAAACTTGTGAAATTCGCAGAAGTCTCTCGAATTTCTTGTGTGGTTTGGCTGGTTTCCCCTACTCTTTGGATACCTGATCTCGCTAGCTGACTCGGATTTTTTGATGCTTCGGAGCGCTGCTTCGATGGAAACACATAGCTTTGGAAGCTTTCTGTCCTGAAATTGAGGAACCCCCGATCTTGGTATGACGAGCTTTCTGCTACCTTCGTATCCCCTTCTAGGATTATTTACTTCGTAACTTCCTCTAGAGTCATTTCCTCTGCTGTCGTTGTATCTCCTGTTATCGTTATATCTTCCGTCACCAAATTTTCCTTCATTTCCGTATCTCCCATTATCATTCTGCCTCACCCTTTTTGAAAAATCACCAACTTGTTTATTCACGACATGATCTCGCTCCTCCAATGATAGGTTATTTATCGAGTGTACCTGCTTCGATATGGTTTCCTTGCCTAGGGCTGCTTGTTCTTTAATTTCTTCTAACGTGATTCGCTCCTTCTGATATTTTCGAAGGTCTTGCGGGGTTTCTACATTCTTAGAGAAGAGCTTATCATATAGTGGATGATCATTGTCAAGCGCATTCAGGTATGCTCGCACTTTTTTTTTTCCTTTTCCGAAGCTCCATTTCCGACTTCCACGCATTACGCTGTCCACCTCTCAGTCAAGATTTTGATGGATTCTTTGGGTCTTACCTTGAGACTGAAGAGTTTTTCTACACTAGGTTTTGATGAGTTGTTGTAAAGGAAATGTAGTATGAAGACTTTTGATAATTCCTCGAAAGATGAAATTGAGCTTGCTGGCAGACTATCATACCAAGCTAAGGCCTCTCCCTTCAAGCTAGATGGGAAATACTTACAGAGGCCTTCATCCTTGTCCGCCCAAGCTAGGAATAATCTCAGGTACATTTTGATGTGGAGAGTCGCATCTCCTGTTCCGTCAAAGATCGAGTTAAAAACTGGCATAGTACATTTCACTGATATGGACTTGCTTAGCAGCTCTGGGCTTAAAGGTGACCGATTGACTTCGTTAATTGCTTGATTCAACTTTACTTTGTCGGTTGATTGCATTCTATTATCGAAGATCTCTGCTCGCATTGTCTTGATTTGGTCCATGTAGTGCTAGGGTCCCGGCGTCCTTTCTTGCTTTCTCGCTTTCGTATATTAATTGTATGATGTTGCCTCTTGGTCGTATGCTTGGCTCGATGCGCCGACTCGATTTCTCTTTTCCATGTCCCTCTAGTCGTCTGGATGTCTCGGTATTGTTTCTCGATGTATGTGGCCTTTTGGAGTGAAAACTTTCATGGGGACGAGTGTCATTCACTGGTGCGTTTGTAGTTCGAGGCTGATTTTTCAGCTGCCTTCTTATTTGCTTCACCCAGCTGTTGTTTGAGCTTTCTTATTTTTCGATTTTTCTGCATTAGCTTCTTGAATTGTGCAGCCCTCATGGTTTCTTCCTCAGTTGGCTCATGTGCCTGGATTATTGCGTTTAGAATTTCGCTTTCCTCTTCGTCATCCTCCTCTTCTACTTCATGGATTTGTTGCTGTGGGAGCTCGTCCTCCTCTGGAAATCCTTCCTCTTCGGGCCCCAGATCTTCCACTAGCACTTCATCTTGTTTACTTGCTCCTTATGTTGGACCGTGCTTGCCGCTATTTCTGGTGATAGTCCTTTGCTGGCTGAAAACATAGTGTTGTGCCCCGAAGAGCCTGTTCCTTGTCTCGATGAGCCTATTCCCTGCCTCGGCATATGATTTGACTTCGAAGCCATGATGACAATGACCTGTAGAAAGTAACAAACCCGTGAGGTCCAAGGCGTCTGATGCAGCGTACTATGGGTCTGACATGTACCCTAATAGTTGTAACCGATTCTGACATGCTAAATTTTGGGGATGATTGTGCGTGTACGATCCAATGAGAATTTAAGTCTAAAATATCTTTTTATGATTATTCCTTCTAACCGTTTTGGCTTGTCCAGATCTACCTTCCAAATGTGGAGGTTCTGGAAATCTTGATTTAACCTTTCTCGGAAAAGACACTGTGTGGATCTAAAAGTTGCAAAACTACTTTCCCGATATTGATTTGGTAAAGAAACCCTAAAATAACCCTGAACTATTTTCTAGAACGTGAATCGTGTGCAAGATTATAAGGGTATTTGGTGGAAATTTAAATAACAGATTCCAAATTGAAAACCCAATTTCCTCGAGATTTTTGTTAAGATCCTCTTGCACTTCTTTTGTAAAACTTGCTATTTTCTTGATTAGATCTCTGTGTTTCAGAGATTAGATTCCCTGAAGGAACATTGATCTTATCATGTTGATGATTTGCTCAAAACCCTTGAGCATGCTAAAGCTTAAGATCTTTAAACACCCAAGGTGGTGGATCTTATGGTAAATATAGTAGCGAAAGAAAATCTTGAAAACCCTAGAAAAACATTTCCTGAAAAAATTTGAAAACCACAAAAATCACAGGCAAACCTAAGTTGTTTTAATCAATCCCTGCTTCTAGCGCCAAACTGTGTTAGTGTAAAATCTGCATAGAGACTTTATACCAAATAACCATGAAGTTCATAAGACAGTCTATGGATTCGAATGCATTACTCAAGACCTAGATGATTACGAGATTGAACATTATGCATCGAGAGACAAATTCATAAACAACTAATCAAGAGAACAATCTAATAATCATTAAACTGGAAATTTCAGGTGGTACAATACACAGGAATTACGTTCCAAAGAACTGAGGAGATACTAACCTAATCCCACTCACACGCCTTAGGCTATACAAAAATTACAACCCTTACAATGGTTCCCGAGCTCGCCTTATATAGGCGGAGTCGAGGGTGGATTACAGCTAATAAGACAAAACTACTCAATCGTGGTGGTGTCAGACTTTGTCGAGTAAGTCGGTTGTCTTTCGAGATTCTGTGTTGTCCTCGGCACCTTCTCTTTGATATGTCCAATGTGGTCTCGAGGTCCCCCCTTTCCCTGCTAAGTATCCAACTTCTGGTTGCTCTTTCGACATCTTTCCTGTTATCGTGCCATAGGCTTCTGTTTACAACCCGGGACTTATCTTACCTTATCGAGAGCTTGTCGAATGTCTTGCGTAGCTTTCACCCCTACAAAGTATGTCATAATCTATAATGCCACAAGTCAAGTGAAGCCACTAAAGGCACATTGCAACCGGTAAATAATGATATTGGTTATAAATTATTCACCATCTCCCCTTTAGCTATCACTAACTAAATCTCTAATCTCATTACCATACTAAAGTAACAACCATTATCAACTGTAAACTTAGCCATTGACATCAAATTTTGTTTCATTTCAGACGCCACTAATATATTATCTAAGTTGAATGTTGCAGTGTTTAGTGTTGTATGTCCTGGTAGACAAATTTTTAGTGACTCACCATTGCCAATCTTGACTGACTCCTCGCCTTTGTAGTTAGAAGTATGATGAAGAAGGATCTCCTGACATATGTCCAGTAGCTCCAGAGTCTGACATCCAATAAGTAGAAGCAGAAGTAGATGCTCCACACCCGTGTTGTAGCTCGTAAAAGCATGCTGACTAGGGCTGTCAATGGGTACCCAATTACCCGAAACCGAACCAGGCCCGATGTTAATAAGTCCGGTTTCGGGTCCTAATATTGGACCCATTAGCAATTTTAGGTACCCGACGGGTATTACCGATTGGACCCGAAACTTATAGGGTCCAAACGGGTAATACCCGTCGGGTAGCCGTTTATTCGTCACTTTATTAATGTTTTTAGTAAAATTTGAGGCATTTGCCTGATTTTGACTTCAATTTTTTAGGTTTTCATTCGTTTTGCTAAATTTAATATATTCTTTTAACATTAATAAAAGAATAACTATAATTTCTTACAAAAATATATTGGATTGAAATAAAAACAAATGAAGTATACAGTGGAACCCTTATAAAATAATTCGGGATAAATTAATAGTCACGTCAAAATAATAAATTTTTCCGATCCCAAGTTGGGGCCAAGGTGCTAAATTAATAATTCACTAAATTTATAAATTAATAATATTTTATAACGTTACATAAGTCCCAAGTGACATCTAAATTAATACTCTCTACTATACATAAAACTAGTATTATATTTACGATAATTTAGCAAAGAATGACTCAATTATGACCTGATTTTTCTTGAAATTTAGGTGACCTTGAATTCATCATTTTTCATGACATTATAAGAGTTTGTGGTGATGTCACCTAGCTTATGCAATAAACTATTTAAAATCTTCGCAGTGTTGATAGCGTAACATGTACAATGAATCATGTTGACTAATGTCAAATGCATCTAATAACTATTATCTTTACCATATTAGTGTACACTTTAATGAGTACAATGCTCAAAATGTAGGTACATCCGTACGTTTCTATTTTTTGACTAAATTCTATTGAAAAATAAATATACTTTTTTAAATTAATAATTATTATATTATGATTATTTAATATCGCGCTAAATTAATAAATGCCAGTCCGGAGCTATTAATTTAAAATTATGTTTTTTTGGAGAAAAATAAATATTGTTTTCTTAATATCCTATGAATACCCGACATTTTTAACAAGGACCGAATCTAGATGCATTAATTTAGAAAACGAACTCGGAACCAATCAAAATAAACGGTTCTGGATAGTATACTACTACCCGGACCCGATAGGACCCATTGACACCCCTGATGCGCTGACTAATGGCCATCACTAATTTGAGTCTCACAGTTGCTCTCATCAGTATCTGTCTTTGCCACATGTGCTTGAACATTAATAGCTTGTTTGGATACAAAAGTACTTCCGACTTCTGCTTCTTCAGAAGCAAAAAGGTTTTGCTTCATAGGTTGTTTGGCAAACAAAAGCAAAACTGCTTCTGCTTCTGGACTTCTCAGAAGTACTTCTGAGAAGTAAAAAAGGTGAAAAGCTAGTTTGGAAGCCATTAACTTCTGAGCCAATAATTTCATATGTCCACAATAAGGATGTTCATGTTCATAGCAAATTAGCAATCCGATGCCCTAATCTAGAGCGCATGTAATTGATAACAATCAAGAATTGGATAATTGTTAGTTGTGTTGTTCTATTTGTAATATATATTGTACTTAAATCAACCAGTAGCCAAGAAATAAGAATCTCAAGGTTTTCACAATGAAAATTCCAGAAATGGACAAGAAGTAAAAGATAAATTGAATGTCACAAATGGAATTGAGATTACTTCTGATGCTTGCATCAAAGACCCCTGAATTTGTGATTTTAGGATCCACAAATGATTTCCATAATTTTGAAACCCTTGAAAGTATTATTTTTCTCCGATTTGTTCGGAGGATTTCTAATGATCTTCAAATCAAGATTTGGGGTTTGGTCGAATGGAAACTAAAGAGATGCTCAGATGATCTTATTTGGGTTTCTAAACAAAAAAAAAAACTAATGATTATACTAATTAAAACGACAAAGGAAGAAGATTTTGTAAAGAACAATAATATTGATATTGATTCGAGAAGAAATTTGATGGGGTTTTCTTATAGTGGGAATTAACTTCTCATTTAATATATGGTATCGATGATACAGTTTAATTATCAGAGATAGAAAGGTATCCATGGAACCTTGAGAGAGAAGTGAAAAAATATCGGGTGAAGATGATAAAAAGAAAAACAGATTTTTTGTTTTCGCGTAATCCCAGGAGAAGTAGCTTCTCTAGAAGAGAGAAGCCTGAATTTTTTGCTTCATTTTAAAGCTACTTTTTGACTTCTAAAAGTTGGTTTTATAACATCCATTCATCCTAACTTTTGGCTTTTTTACTTAAAAAACAAAAAAGCAACGTCGATCTAAACAAGCTATCATAAAAAGTTAACTTTTCTGCTTCCAGAAGTCATTTTCAAATTGTGTTGCCAAATTAACTTCTGACTTTTTTACTTCCAGAAGCAGAAAAGTAACTTCTAAATTGTTATCCAAACAAGCTCTAAGAGTGCTACCAGGAGGAAGATAATACTTGAAACTACACCAATCTACACTCTTTGAACCACCAGAAACTGCACCACCTTGAGATTGATTTTCCTTGTAATTTGAAGTAAAAACCTTTCTTATTTCCATTCTTGTAGTTATTTGCCTTTCCAGACTTATTTTGATTATACCCATTAGCATTAGAACCATTTCTGCTATACATTGCAGTGTTTTGTGAATCAAACACATTGTTTTTTACTTAATTTTTCTTTGCTAACTTCTGCTCATGAGCCAACAATCTTGATTTCATTTCTGCAAAACAATAAGTTGTATCTCTATCCTCACAAGATGTGACAACTCTCATACTCATCACCTAGACCATCAGTAATATGCATCATCAAATCACTATCATCTTCTTTCATTTTCTGGGTGGGTTTTGGGTACTATGAATGAAATTGGGTGTTGTCTTTGTAACTCCTGTAATGAGGTTTCTAATCAATGGATGTGGCTAGTCTTTTTAACTAATTGTTTAATCTATTTTGTTGAATTTCGAATTTGGTTTCGTTTAATTTAGATTGTTGTTAAGCTTGATGTGGGGTATCTTGAATGGAATTTAGGGTTTGAAATTGACCTTTCTCTCTAGCCAAAGACTATTTACACTTTGTTCCTTGCCATCTGTTTCTATTACGAGCTCAATGTCAGTAGTTCAGACTGTTCATTTCAAATTATTTTACATGCTACTTGTGTTTGTTAAGCCAGTGGTTATAGAATCAAACGTCATGTTTTAGCCTATTTTGTTGGAAAATTATGCAGGGCTTTCAATTTGGTACTCTATTCAGTAGTTGAGAGTTGTTAAAATTTCCTGCTTTACTCTCATTCACTTAAATGTCAAGGATTGTTGGAGTTGCTAATGTGACTGGAGAAATGTTTGTAACCTCCAGCTATACTCTTGATTAGAATTTTGGATTTCTTGCATATTAATTTCGTTGATTGTGAGAAATGTCTGTAATCTCCAGCTATACTCTTGATTAAAAGTAATATGGCATATTCAGATCTCATGTATCCAAAATAAAATGTATGATTTCAAACTCTAAAAATCAGATCCAAACAAAGATATAGCTTCCGAACTCAGAAAAGCAGTATGTCGAGTCTACACAACATAAGTGTGAGTTACGATCTCGATTACTTTAGTACCTACAAATACTAACAATCTGACAGAGTCAGACAAGGTAAGTCGAGACACAACACTATAATGAATATGATCTCGTAAGACTACAAAGACAACATCCTTATAGACTGTTATTATCCAACTCGTAGGTTTTAGGAAAAACCTTATATCACTTAGAGATGAGAAGAAAAGAAAGCTATAAGCAATATATAATTCCGCAAGCGATATCGTGGAGTTATATCTTAAGACACATTGATCACACGAGATCAAGTCATAACGTAAAGCTCAAGAATTAAGTTATGTTTTGTCTTTGTAGCACGAGTGTAAAAGATAAATGTAATCGCGTTATTTAGATTCACTAACCTCTTGAATGCGAAGCTGAATATCCTCGTTTGCTCATCGATCTTCTTCTACTCTTCAAATAATGACTCTAAATCCCTCCAAACATCTTTCACAACCTAAAGCTAACTTAATGAAGTCTTTACCTAATGTGTATTTCAAGCGTCCGAGTTTTGATGACTAAACTTGACAACTAAGCTTGACATACCAACACTTATTGAGGTTGACCGAGCCATTCTCTAACACCTTTAGCTATCACTAACTAAATTTCTAATCTCATAACCATATGGATTAAATCTGAAGCAACAACCATTATCGACTGTAAACTTAGCCACTGCATGACAACAATTTTTGTTTCATTTCAAGACCACTAATATATCATCTAAGTTGAATATTGTATGTTCAGTGTTTAGTGTTGTACGTACTAGTGGAGAAATTTTTAGTGACTCACCATTGCCAATCTTGACTGACTCCTTGCCTTTGTAGTTAGAAGTATGTTGAACTATAGAAGGATCTCCTGACATACGTGCAGTAGCTCCAGAGTCTGACAACCAATAAGTAAAAGCAGAAGGCACTACCAGTGTTGTAGCTCGTAAAAGCATGCTGACTAGGGCTGTCAATGGGTACCCAATTACCCAGAACTGAACCAGACCCGATGTTAATGGGTGCGATTCCAGGTTCTAATATTGGACCCATCAGCAATTTAGGTGCTCGACGGGTATTAGTACCCGATTGGATCCGAAACTTATAGGGTCCAAACGGGTAATACCTATCGGGTACCTGTTTACCCTGGTTTTTTTGGGGGATGTAATGATTTAATGGAGACTGTGGTCCTCCAAAAATCGTCACAGTAGAAAGCAAAAACCATGACGATTTTCACAAGTCGTCACAGTACAAAGAGGGAAACCATGACGATTTTTGGAGGACCACAGCCCCCATTAAATCACCATAGTCCCCAAAAAAACTAGGTTGTTTACTCATCACTTTATTAGTGTTTTTAGTAAAATTTGAGACATTTGTCTAGTTTTAACTTCGATTTTTTAGGTTTTTCATTTTTTAATATTTTTTCTTTTAACATTAATTAATAAAAGAATAACTATAATTTTATACAAAAATATATTGGATTGAAAAAAAAAATGAAGTATAAATACGGTTTTTTGGGAAAGAAAAAACTATTGTTTTCTTAATATCCAACTGGTACACAAAACCAATGAGTATCCAATTTTTTTTAACAGGTCCGATTCTGGATCCGTTAATTTAGGAACAGATCAAAATAAACGGTTCCTGATGGGACCAATTGGCACCGCTAAGCTGACCATCACTTTTTTTTTTTTTTTTGAAACCTCTGACCATCACTAATTTGAGTCTCAGAATTGGTATCTGTCTTTGCCACATGTGCTTGAACATGAGCCAACAATCTTGCTTTCATTTCTGCAAAAGAATATGCTGTATCTCTACACCTAGACCATGCATCATCGAATCATCTTTTTTCATTTTCTGGGTGGGTTTTGGGTACTATGAATGAAATTGGGTGTTGTCTTTGTAACTCCTGTAATGAGGTTTCTAATCAATGGATGTGGCTAGTCTTTTTAACTAATTGTTAATCTATTTTGTTGAATTTCGAATTTGGTTTCGTTTAATTTAGATTGTTGTTAAGCTTGATTTGGGGTTTCTTGAATGGAATTTAGGGTTTGAAATTGACCTTTCTCTCTAGCCAAAGACTAGGGTTCACACTTTGTTCCTTGCAATCTGTTTCTGTTACTAGCTCAATGTGATAATCTCCCCCCTTTTTAATGAGAGCAACACATCCTCACAACATCCACCCTTCGTAGCCGTAGGTTTTCTCACCTTTAAACGACGTCCGTCAGATCCTACATAATCCCGAAATTTTTTTGGTGTCACACAATTTCGACCGACAGTAAATGACTAAGTTACCCTTCCGGGTTTTTTTAGCTTTCCATTAAAACAAAACTGGACACGTGTTTGGTATCTAAAGTTGGTTGTGCTCTAATCCTACGGTCCCAATAAAATAGGCTAAATAACCAAAAAAAGCATCGTCTTCCTCACCTCCAGAACCACCGCCTCCTATTTCTGTCTCTAACACCTCCACCACCACTACCAGCGCCACCTCCTTCACCACCACTACTACCAGCTCCACCAACACCGCCTCCTCCACCAGATCTAGAATTCAAGATCTACAAGTAATTTACTAATCCTAAAACCATTCAAAGTACTAATCAATTAATACATCTAAAATCAAATCTGATTTTGTGTACAACTATGGACTGTCTCACGTAACCAGCTGGTTTGTCTCTCAATCAAATAAATTGAAAATGGTGTTATGGATTTTGTGTACAAGTATGGATTTTGGTAGAATTAAAGAAAAAATTGGATTTTCAAAGAAACCCCATGCATTTGTAGAGAGAGTTCTTCTAAGATGATAGAAACAGAGAAGGATACAGTGATTTTGGAGATGTTGGATGAGGATTGACATGGTAAAGTTGATGTTTCGGATTTGATGAGGTCGGTTACTGAGATTCGGTTACCAACTGGTGAGATGAGCAGAGAGTTACCGGAGATTACGACGTTTCCGCCTCTGTATGGAGCTCCAAGTAGATTCTGGAACTGGAAATTCATTGGTGATTGAAGATCTCCAGCTTAGGGTTTCGATTGATTGATTCTCTGTTAGAAGGGATTTGGGTGAAATGGAAGGAGGAGGTGAAGGCGCGCTAAAACCCTGAACCTCTGTAGAGAAGAGAAGAGTTTAGTGGAGATTGATTTTGGGTTTCTCTTTAAACCCCATGCATTTGTAGAGAGAGTTCTTCTAAGATGATCTAAAACCAGATATTGGTAACGGAGAGGATAGAAAATCAAATATTAGGGGTTAAAGGATTCCAGTACAAAGGTGCAACATGTAAAACAGTAAACTGTGCATTTTTATTGTACTATTTTTTATTTGTGAAGCCCAGTCACAACTCACAGTTCCAGTCCTCGGCACGATGCACAGGTATTAAGTTAATTTCTAATACGTGTTGCACATGCATTAAGTTAACTTCTAATACGTGTTTGGGACTGAGCTGAGGACTGACTTAAGCTTCCCACGTGCACTGCACGTGCATTCGGCTTGTGTTTGTAGTTCAGACTGTTCATTTCAAATCATTTTACATGCTACTTGTGTTTGTTAAGCCAGTGGTTATAAAATCAAACCTCATGTTTTAGCCTATTTTGTTGGGAAATTATGCAGGTCTTTCAATTTGGTACTCTATTCAGTAGTTGAGAGTTGTTAAAATTTCCTGCTTTACTCTCATTCAATTAAATGTCAAAGGATGGTTGGAGTTGCTAATGTGACTGGAGAATTTTCTTGATTAGAAGTTTGGATTTCTTGCATGTTTAATTTCGTTGACTGTGAGGTTCTCTGGATTTCTAGTGGCCATAGTGTTCAATCTTCACTTTATTGGCTGTTTAATATTGCAATATGTGCCTCTGCGAATAGTGTTATATGGCTGGGGACTGCTGTCTTTGCACCAATGTGAGAAACTTTCCTCCCCATAGGGGCATTGTTGCTGCATCCATGAAGGTTATGCTGGACTTATAGATGTATTCCGTAGTTCTTTGCTATTCCTCTTCAAAGCTTTTGCAGTTGCTCACACTAGTTCCTGCTATTCATTTTTGATATGTTTGTTGGAACTTGCACCCCCAGTCTCTGTAGACATAGACTTGAAGTGTGGAAAGATTTTGGTGCTGGCTCAGATTAGTGTTGTTAGACATGTTTTTTTTTTTTTTTTTCCCTTCTCTTAGCATACATGTAGGAAACATGAACTCTGCTGGGATTCTAGATTTCCTTGCAAGGAATTTTCTTCTACACTACTGACTACTGCAATCTCAGTGAACGCATAGATTGAAAATAAAACTGTTTGATAGTATTCTAGGTGAAGCGACTCAAGAAGAGTGTCCAGTTGTTTTGAATATAACTTTTGTCTGTCTTACCATTACTGTATTCGATCATCATCTCTACAAAAATGCAGTTTGTAGATGTCAAGTTTTTCATGCATAGGTTATACCCATATAGTCTTCACCCCCAAGTTCATGTTACTAGGTGTTATTTTTGTTTCCAGTTTTTTGTTACTAATTATTTGTCACTTTTCTGATATCAACATTTTACTGCCTGGACTAGTAGTTTTTTTTACTAACTGTTATAATCACTGCCAAGTGCCAACCCATGTTCCCTGGCATTCTGTTTTTTTCCTTTGTTTTACCATATAGGCTACTATGAAGATTAAGATTGAGGATTCCATGCATGATCTTGTTTTTTCAGAGTGGCTGTTCACCCACTTCTGCAAATTACTATCTAGGGAAGGATACGGTATGTTGAGTATAGACATATTATTGTTCTTGTGTGGATGAGTTACTGTTTCCCTTTTTCAATTTCGTGTATTCCACAGTTTGCCCGTGTTGCCTATATCAGAGGGAACTGGTTCGAGTATTTTTGACAAGCATGGGGAAAGTTTTGCTGGAGTTTAATCGAAAAAAGAAAAAAGAACTTGGAGACTTTCTGGAAGCCTGTGCAAGGTGGTCAAGGTATTTCTGCATTCCTTCTAATTTTTCATAGGTTTCTATTAGGTTTCTGTTAAACTATGAAAATTCTTAAAAATTTGCTTTATTTGCGTAGTTCTTTCAGAAATTGTTCAGTCTTAAAAATTCTTTTCGTTTTACTAATAGGTTTGGTCAATAGATACGGTTGTTGAAAGCACATACGTTAGCCAAATTTTGGGTTGACATTTAATAGCTAGGTTGAACCTTTCGGGTTTCCATGCCTACCAATATTTTGAACCAACACAGTGAGTAGCAAACTGAGTGCATCATATGTTAAGTAGTAAATAATTGTTCCGTGGCAAGCTCACTTGGCAGTCAGTATGCATTAGGTTTTGGTTGGGGGAAAAAATCAGTTCTGAGTCTGGATATAAGATTAAAACTTAGTGGAACTGGATATCGTGGTGGCCGGGTACTACGCACGCCATAACAATTATAACAAGGGCTATCAGTAAGTGCATTGTACTTAATGAGAAGACAAATTTTAACCGAGAATCTGAGATTATGTCATCTGAAGGCAGTATTAAGGTAGTGATTTGGAAACTGAAAAGGAGAAATAAAATAAAATAAAATAGATTACATGCAGTTTCATAAATATTGACAAGAAAACTCAGTAATTTGAACAGTGTGTTCAAAATTGGGAGTTCTAACATCTTAACTTCACAGACTCATCTTCATCATCCGGTGGCTGCTCATTGAGGTCGAAGTCGAACATCACAATCTTCTTATCGGCCATGTCGTCTTTCGCTCCCTGAACTGATGTTAATGACAAAGACTGCTCTGAACTAACTTCCTTTGATTCGCAGGGCCCATCTAGATGTAGCTTTGTATGTCCTCCAAGCGCCTGACCAGTCGGAAAGGTCTTGTTGAATTCCTCAGAAGTGTTGTGTGTATTTCTTGTTGAGCCTTGCAGCAAAGATTTGCCCACATTGCTTTTCAAGCTACTTCTCTTGCAACTTGATTTGTGACCACCCAAAGCTTGGTGACAAGAGAAGGATTTCTCACAAATATCACATCTGAATGTCTCAGAAGAAGGTGCTGGCTTTCGCTTCTTGCTATTGTGGAATACTGTAAACTTCATCTTCTTTGCTGTATCGTCGACATAATTATAATTTTCTACCTTTCGCTTCTTTGATTGATTCTTTTTGGCCAAATCGAGGCAATATTTATCAGACAACTCCCACAGAAGCATCATAGCCTCGACTGCCCGAACAATGGTTCTTGTGCTTTCTCATCAGATTTTAAATAAGAATATGACGAAACTGTGCTTTTTCTGCCTCTTCTGGCAGTTTTAGACCATTGGGGAAGAAGAGACTTGACAACATCTGATAGTATACCATGAGAAGAAATAAAGTTGTTTGGTTGAATTTCAAGAGAATTAAAATCTGTAGCAGCATCAGGTGAATATTTCTGTGTAGTTATTTGTTTCACCGATGAACTTGGGACTAATATTGTTTTCTTCTCTGGAGTTCCACTGCTGCCGCTGCTTGAAACT
>JAJJMA010131776.1:34959-46310 GCA_023529015.1 Papaver nudicaule
ATATTGTTTTCTTCTCTGGAGTTCCACTGCTGCCGCTGCTTGAAACTTTATACTTGATGATTAATCTCTTCTTCCGTTCTTCTCCCATCAGATCAGAGGTATTACTGAAACAAAAGACAAAACCCTAGGAACAGATACTGAATAAGAAAAAACTCAATTGAGTACTCCGATGATAAAATAAAAGCTCTCAGAATTTATTAACAAGCAAAGAAGGAACTCACCCCCTCTCTATTTATAGGCACCTGCTGGTTTCTAAATATTAGACGTTCCCTGTGTAATTAGAATTACTCGCTTGGGAACTTCTATATTACTTGACTCTCAAGACTCGTTGTTGTTTCCTTTTTCGTTTCTAATGTATCGATGACCGGTTAGGAAACAGCAAATTCAAAATAAAATCCGGCAGATTTGATGTCACCCTCGTCCAGGCCAGGCCCATAGCAACGTTTGTGGGCTCTAGGGAAACTTGCCGGAGGGTTACTTACTTAATATTCTCGCTGAAGTAAAAAGCCCAGTTTTGGGGCTGCCCTTCGGGCTGCAATCAAATAAAACTATCCAAATATAAAGGATGTCCAAATGTGTATGAAAAGTCTAAGTTACCCCTAGAGACTAAGGCTGAGTTTGGTATTGTTTTTTTTTTTTAAAAGCACTTTCAAAATTTATATTAGGCAATTTTTTTTTAATTTGGTGTTTGGTTAAATTTTTTCAAAGTGCTTTTCTTGAAAAGCACTTTGGATTTATGCCAGCTTTTAAAAGCTCCCCAGGAGGAGCTTTTAAAAGCTGAAAAACACTTTGAAAAAATATGTCAATGTTAATTTCATTTTATAACCCTACAATAATTATTAAATGACAAAATATACCCTTAAATCTTTGATACTATGAAATTTTACTCTCAATATCTCTAATCTTTATTGATAATAATCATGATTTGCAAATTATATTCTATATTTCATTTGGAAGAAAATTCTTCATATATTCATAAATTATTTGTGATTTTTTTTATATTTGTTGTGTTTGTGTTGGTATATATAAGGTGTTAATGCTACATCTTCGTCACCTTCACCAAGCTTCACCAAGACTATCGAGGTATGCAGGAAGGTTAACTGGTATTAGGGAAATCAATAAAACATATTTATCAATAATAAAACTAAGAATAAATGTCAAAATATTCAATTATGAAAAGTATGTGCATTTTTGTCATTTTGAACAATAACAATGGTTGGACATGATATTTACCAAACACTATTTCATAGTTTTTTTAATCTGTTTTACTTTTTAATTTATGGTTTACCAAACACTCAACTGCTTTTTCCAAAAAGCACAGCACAACTTTTAAAAGCTGAAAAGCGCTTTTGAAAAACTGACAGCAATACCAAACTCAGCCTAAGGATTAGACTAAAATACCCATAAATCTTAACTAATTTAATAACCATAATCCTAAAACAAAAACAAAAACCTAAATCATTTACTTCTCAACAAAAACCCTAGTTTTGTTGAAGAACACGCTGCTAAGATTCAACCATCAACGAATTTGCCCTCTACCCAAGTATGCAGATCAAATACTGATTTTGAACAAAACTCATCCTTTGAATCATGTTTTCATTATTTATTTTGGTTAGAATCATCGAATTAGGTTAGTTATTTGCGGTTATACGAAAATGTACGCCTTGGTTTTCATAGTCAACTGAGGCGTAAGTAAGTTGTTAGGCCTTGGATTTCTTCATCGTCCAAGGCGTAAAAAATTTCAGAAAAATTTACTCCTTGGTAACCAAAGCGTAAATTTTCTTTCATTTTGCTCACAGAAAACCAAGCCGTAAGTAGACCAACTGAGGCCTAAATAACTAACTGAGGCGTAAGTTGGTAAAACTGAGGCACTGTAACCAATTTTTTTGTAAGCAAACACTTTCTCCTTGGTATACTGGGGCGTAAATTCTAAAACTAAGGCGTAACCTTGACTAATTGAGGCGTAACTAAAGTGCACGACTCAATTTCCCCCAAATCAACAAAGTTACGCCTTGGTTGGGAGGAAATCCGAGGCGTAAATTGTGTTTACGCCTCAATTTCTGGGTCTAACCAAGGCGTAAGCCAAAACCCAACTCACACAAATCTACGTACTAACGAAGATTACAAGCAAAGTTATACAAGAGTGTTGGAAGCTTGTTCCTCCTCATAATCTTCTTAATCCTTCTCTCTTTGGAGATCTTGGAGTGATTCTTGTGTTTAAGTAAATTATATTGTTGTAATCAGTTGGAGTCTCTTATAGCTCGAAATTGGTGTTTGAATCACTCATTTTGGTTGAATGATTCAAAATCTAGGGATTTTGAAGACAAAAGCTTAAGTTTTTTTCTTCTCTCCTTCTTCTTTCTCTCATATTTTTTTCTCTCCTTCTTCTTTCTCTAGGGATTATGGATACCATATTTCATATGTCTCCTAAAAGCCTCTGCCTCTAGCGCAACTCAGCATATACAACGCATCGCCTCGGTTCCGCCTCTGCTCAGCACCTCCGCACGGAACCTCCGCTCGGCACATCCAAGACCGCAACACCAAGCCTCCGCGCCCGGACCATAAGCCTCCGCACGAACTACCTCATATGATATGTAACTCATAATAACTCTCTAGAACATGTACCCCCATGTAAGATAGCTTCCATGTAATGCATATGAACCTTCTTGTAACCTTCCATACTATGTAATCTCTAGGAACTTTCTAGAAAGGGCACATATGTAACTAACCTAGAATCTCAGCTGTATAAATACTGGTCATATCCTTCAAGGAAGGGATCATCTTCTCTTTTACTCATTATCAATAATATTATGTCTTCTCTACTTATGTTTTAGTTACTTGGGTGTGTTGTTTGGTATTTCCAGCAACTACATTTTGGCGCCCCGACACAAGGGGACGACGAATTCCACTAGAAAAAAAGTCAGGTAGCTCTACCTTAGAGTGGTAAGTCGTTCTTTCTTTGTTGGGTTATCTTTGATAGATTTTTTTTTTAGTTAGTTTTATGAATACTTAAGCTTTGCTAAAACTAGTTAGAGCCCTACCCACATTTTCACAGTACCACCTGATTTCATAGTGATTCCTTGATGCCTAATGGCAGGGGTTGTGGTATGTATGTGAACCTGTGATTTTTTCAAAACCACCACAATAAAACTTTTGTTTCATCTTCAAAAAAACTTTTTGTTATTTTAGAGAAAAAGGGTCTTTCTCTTTAGTTTTTGATCATGATGATCACAACCCGCTTATCAATTTTTCTAAAAAGCTCAAAGCAAAGAGAATACGAATTGTGAGCTCCCTTTTTAGGAAAGACACAGTCAAGAAAACTCGAGCAAAGATTCAGAATTATCACAGCTGTTTTAAAGAAGAAATAAAAGCCTATCTGTCATATTCACAAACTAAGTAGCGTCATATAGAAAAAGATTTATTTTCCAAGCGGAGGATATCAGCGTCCATATTTTTCTTTTCTTAGCGCGTCAGTGGTCTGCATATGGGAAAGGAACACAGATCTACTAATCCATAGCATTATCTTGCGGATCAAGTCTGGTTAGGTATTGGAAGACTCTGAGAATCATCCACCCAAAAACCTTCACCAAGAAAATCACAAAGTTAGGAAATCCAAACTGCGCATTCGAAGCTACTCTAAAAACCGCGGGGAATTTTTTTTAGAACCGAGTGAGAGCTGTTTCATAAAGTAGAAGCCACTTTGGTTTACTTAAGCTTTGTGAAAATCCAGTAGCTCACACCATAACACCAGCCTTCATCAATCAAAACCCAAAGCAGGTATCCGCAGAAAATGGTCAGTGAGCAGCAAAGCAGAAAAATGATCCCCAGCGCAGCAAATAAGTCAACAAAAGAAGAAACTGCAGAGATCCACAAACCAGTGCAGTGGAAGAGAAGGCACAGACGATACATAGAGTCAGCACCAGACAGAGAGAATCAACAGAGCAGCGTAACAGAAATCAAAATTGGAGCTATCGACGATCGAATGATGGAATTAACAAGTCTAGTAGCAGCGCAGGCATCAGCAACGGAGACCCTTACCGTGCAGTTCAGAGAAATAAAGGAGTTACTCAATCAGGATAAGCATATCGGAACTCTCACTACGCATAATTTCTTTCCAAGTTCATAGAAAAACATGATAAACGTTATATTCCGTCAAAATTAGAAGATCATATCTTCTCTGTGAATAACACTTAGAGAGGCGTAGATTTACATTTCACAGAAGCAATATAATATCATGATTAGTGTAAAATTTCTTTCCCCATATCCGCATATAAGCATGTTTCCTCCGCATTTAACCTTCAAACTCGGAGATGAGTAGATTTATATTCATTCAGCATGTCATATTTAAATTTGCATATCATCCGCATCTAGGGAGCATATTTCCTCCATAGTTAACCTTCAAGCTCGGAGATGATTAGATTTGTATCCGTTGAGCGGACTAAAAGAATGTCATATTGTATTTTTTTATCATTTGCATTTAAGGAGCATGTTTCCTCCGCAGTTAACCTTCAAGCTCGGAGACGATTAGATTCACATCCGCAAGCGGAGATAAATACTTATAGAGGTCCGCAAAATAAAAAACTAGCATATTAAATAATATTATCAATGGAAAAGTACACTTCGTATTGGCCCATCACCATGTGTTACTAATCCCTTTACATTACATCGTTCAAAGCAAAGCAGAGACGGAGCGAAAAGACCCACAGAGTGCAGAGCATGCCAAAGAATACTCAGATATTTCGCAACTCTATATTCTTTATATTTGTGATACATAAATTAGAATGCAAGGGGAAGTCACATTAGCGCTGACCTGTCACTTTTATTACTAATAAGTTCAATCCAGTTTTTTCAGAAATATTGGTTTAGAGACCACCCAGTGGCATCAATCTTCACCAGCAGAAAAATAAATCACTGTTCCGAATCCTCTTTGGGCGGAAAGCCGAAGAAGCGAGCAGCAAGACCCCGAAGGGAAAAAGGGCGAAATCCCGACTGTTACGAATGTTGTCATGGGATGGAGTGGGATACCCCTCTTGGACAGACGGGGCAGGATAAATAATACCAAATTTGTGGAAGAAATGAGAGAATGCTCTCGACTGATGGGTAATCCAACACAAGGGATCTTGCCGGCCTAAGTTTGGGCGCATCATGATAACCAACGCCCTGAGATAATAAGTGATGAGAGGTCAACCCAGGACGGAATCGGATTTAAAGTGATATCGCGTCTGCCATCACGTTTGTATGTTTTGCAGGAAATTAATGAAGGATTAAGAGGTGGCACACAAGAATAAAAGTTCATTAAAGCTAATAATTTACACGCTAAAAAAAAGAATAAGCGGTAATGCAGAGAAAAAAAAAACTGGAGTCAAAGAAGATCCAGAGAAAGCAGATCGCCCATCAGCCATTTTCAGCAAAGAAGATTTTTTTGGAAGAAAAAATTCGGGATAAGAATGGTGAGTGATTGCATCATCACCACCAATTTATAACCCTTTTCAAAAAATCTCATTTTACCCTCGGCACATCCACCGACGCAATGCATTATCAACAACAACCGCCACCAGCGCAGCAACCGTCAGCAGAGAAGAGGAAAGGTCCGCAGCTACACCAACGTGTGTCAGAGTCATCTGCAACAACCGACTAAGGAATGAATCGCCACCAACGCATATCAAAGCCGTCCGCAGAAGACAGAAGATCATCCACAGAAACATCAGAAAAAAAGCATCTCCTCCGCAATTAATCATCCCGAGGTTCATAAAAAAAAGGGCAGATTGTGGATACCATATTTCATATATCAGAAGAGCATCTCCTCTGCAATCAATCATCCCTAGGTTCATAAAAAAAGGGCAGATTGTGGATACCGTATTTCATATGTCTGCTAAAATCTCCCGCCTCCAGCGCAACTCAGCAAATACAACGCATCGCCTCGGTTCCGCCTCCGCTCAACACCTCCGCACGGAACCTCCGCTCGGTACATCCAAGACCGCACCACCAAGCCTCCGCCCCGGACCATAAGCCTCCGCACGGACTACCTCATATGATATGTAACTCATAATAACTCTCTAGAACATGTACCCCCATGTAAGGTAGCTTCCAAGTAATGCACGTGAACCTTCTTGTAACCTTCCATACTATGTGATCTCTAGGAACCTTCTAGAAAAAGCACATATGTAACTAACCTAGAATCTCACCTCTATAAATAGGGGTCATATCCTTCAAGGAACGTTTCATCTTTGTTAGAGCATGCTTGATCATACCCACCAGGCATTGGTATGTCAGGATTGGTTCTCATAATTTAGTGTTCAAAACTCGTACACTTGAACATGTCTACTAATAGTTAGGCTTCACTAGGTTAGAACTTTAGGTAGATGATGGCTGGTAAATCTGGAAGACTGATTAAGAACCGAAGACGAATGAAGAACAAATGACAATATCCTCCTTCAGCAAAAAGGTTTATCCTTCTAGACACAATGGTTCCAGTGGTCATCTGCTCTAAGCTGAATGATTATTCTAATCGAAGCTTTTAGTATTCGACAGTGTCTATGAACTCTCTTTTCTTGAGTTCCATGACTAGAGAGCATTTCAATATGGAGTCTTCTTCTTATACTCCATCATGGCTCTCCTTGAACCAATTTAATACAAGCTTTTAAGAGATTTGTAATATAAATAGTAATTCATGGTGACTTCATTACATGAATGCCTGCATCAATATTAATAAGAGTTTTCTAACTCGACTATACTGCGCATTCAGAGAGCTAGTGATTTTACACTTAGCTACAAAACCAGTTTCTAGTTTTGTATGGACTAGATCAATCACCATGCAAAGGAATTGATTATCATTAATGCTAGGTATCCATTTCCAGTGTTTAGATTTGATTCCCTTAATTGGTAATCAATCTACTTACAATTAGATCGATTACCAATGGATAGATATCGATGTCTAATGTTTAGATTCGATTCCCTTAATTAGTAATCAATCTACTTACGTCTGGATCGATTACCATATGGTGGATTCGATCTCCCTTAAGTTAGGAATGGATTTATGCTTTTAGAAATCGATCTCCTAATGGTAGTAGATCGAACACCAAGCCAGAAATCGATTTACTACACATGTGGAATACATTTCATAAATTTGTAATCAATCCACCCCAAGTGTGTATCGATTTCACTAATGTGTAATCAATTTACTTTAAGACGTGCATCGATTTCCCTAAGTAGGATTCAAAACACTTAACACAAGGAATCGATGACTCCAAATGAAATCGATCTCCTTGACCACATTTCATTGCTTGCACTTGCAAATGGAATGAGAAAGACTATTCATTAATCATATTGGTGCTTCAATGATTTTACTCTTGAAAGTATGATTTGGTTCAACATGGTCATGAACTTGTGCATTCATGCAAGAGTTCATTATATGACACAAGAAGGCAAACCTTCGACTTGCGGCAATGTTCTATTGCTTAGCTTTAATTCGAAGTGGTCCAATCCTTCCATCAAGATCATTCCTATTGGAATTTAGATTCAAGTTAACGACAACATTCAAAGCTTATGTTGTCACCATGTTAACCTTGGAAGAAGTACTTTGATACTATGGAAATTCCGGTTTGTCCCAGAAACCAAGAGCCATATAGGACTGGTTTCTATGAACGGTTCTCACTAGAGTATCAAGTAATTCAATGCTGCAATAAATGAAACATTGTTTTCATTTATGTTTTTTAGCATTTGAAGTCAAAGGTAATTAAGTCTGTATCAAATGCCTTTAATGCAGAAATGAATGCACATTCAATTTTCATTACGGTTTTGGACTTTGCCTTTGCCAAACGTGCCTTAGTCGAAACACTATAAAAGAAGATGTACATTCTTCCTTCAAGCTTTGTACTTCTAACATTTCATTTTGTTAGAACACCAACTTAAAGTTCTTCGAGATTTATCTCGTTGTTAAAAAAGTTGAGATTGGCTTGGACCCAAGGAGCCTAAGACCTATCATATTGATAAAGATCTGATCATCTCCATATCTACATATATCGCCTTGTTTATTCTATGTCAATGCTCTTCTGATATCATTGACACTCAAGGTGTGTTCTAGAGTTTCTGGAGCTAGACGTTCTATCGACTTGGGTTTGTAAGCGAAACATTGTTTTTGTGTGCCAAACAGATAGACTCTAGAAGTGGAATCAAGTTTTTTTATTTGGATTGTTTATCTTGCCTAGTTTCTTGATTTTCATCAAGAACACCCCCATATATCCATCTAAGAACTTGATAGTCTCTGGGACAAGAACAAGTAGTGTATTGATTACACCAAAGAAAACTTATTCAGAATCAAGCAGTTTATTAATATAAACACAATAGGCTTGATTTGGTATCAAAGATCTAACACAATTGATTTGTGGTAAATTGGGTTGAATACCATTATTGAATCTACAGATTTTGTTGCTTACCGTATTGATTCATTCTCTCAGAAGGAAACATAATCGTCCGATTGGAGGTCGGGTATCAATAGTCTTCACGAAGGACTGCGAAGCAACTCTTGAATTGGAGGTTCAAGGGATATTACATGTGCGGGATCACTTTTGTGATTGGAGACACAAGAATACTGAGGGGAAGCATTTGATTGTCGTTAATTGGATCAAGTGTTTTAACCATCGTGACCGAAGTCTGATAGTAGGCGTGTATGGTGTATTAATTCTTAAGAGTAATCATTTTGGTCTTGACGAGGTCCCGGGGTTTTCAGTTGTATTGCAGTTTCCTCGTTAACAAAATCTTGTGTGTGATTTACATTTCTGCATTATAATTGTTTTATCATTTATATTGTAAATCATTGTATGTTAACAATCCCTTTCTGTAACTTGTATTGATTTCCGTTTGAGTGAATCAGTCAGTACGAAAAGAGGCTTTGGTAATTCGATCTTATTTCCGCTAAGATTGTACAAAGCTATATCTATAGGTTGTTGGGAAAAGGATTTGGTGGTGTACTCGGTACCCTCATACCCTTTCAATCTTCGCTTTTACTCATTATCAATATTATGTCTTCTCTCTCATTTAGTCTTCTCTACTTATGTTTTAGTTACTTGGGTGTGTTTTTTGGTATTTCCAGCAACTACAATGATTTTTCTTTTTAAATTTCTTATAAACTTAACTATATAGATTATGCTAATCATGATTAATTAATGATAATCAAACACTAACAGTAATATTAATTTAAAGGGTAAATCTGACCATTTTATAAGGGGTTATGGGTTTTACTTTTGGGTGATTCTTTTTTGTCTTGTTACTGCAGCCTTAAGGAAAAAAATGCAGCCCCAAAAACAGAGTTTGAAGTAAAGGAACTACTCGCCAAGGGCAGACATAATTAAATACACATATAAATATAAATGGTTTTCATAAAAGAAGTTTAATTTTAACGATCAAGTAAAAGCATTTGAAGTAACAAAAAGTTCTTTCATTTATTGATTAGAGCTTAACAGCACGCATTACAAATATTTCCTTAGAGCAAATGCAGTGGCAGACCTATAACACTATATTTGGGATAACCCATCGGCAGTGGGAGTGAAACCTAAACACCAAACCTAAAATGATCTCCTTTTTACACCAAATATAGCGTATGAAATGGGTTTGGTGCGGAGATGGTGGGACGTGATTGTTAATCACGTGAATGAGAAAACGCGAACAAACTTAACGTGCAAGTGTGAACGTAATTCAAAACACCGTGAAAAGCACATACGTGAAAACAAATCACGTCTTTGGACTAACCTTTCAGTTCACGTGAAAATAATTCACGTTGAATTCATATTACGCCAAATTCGATCACGCCAAACAAAAATACGTGATATACAATCACGTTACAAATATAGCACTTGATTTTTAGTGTGACCGTTGTATTTTTTTGCACCAAACCCCATCTACAAACCCAAATATAGCACTTGGTGTTTAGAATTATAGGTCTACCACTGTGTTTGCTCTTACATGACAAGAACAAATAAAACTTAAAAAAGGAAAGCAAAGATGGTATGAGCGAGCAATTTCAGTCTTGAGCGATTCCATGGGTATAAGCAGTCTCTTTGGCAGAAGTAATCCCCGAGGTATCCTGAGGATCAGACTTCTCCTCATTGGCTTGAACCCCTTTGTTTACTTCGGCAGACTTGTCACCTGCATTCCCTTTATTTTCCCTTTCAACATTATTGTCTTGCTAATATTTTCTTCCTGTCTTCACCTCATCAACCTTTTCTTCATTTTATTTTTATTTTTCTTCTTCATCTTCTTCCTCAGATTCCTCTTCGCTCGTATCTTCATCACTTGTACCATCATATTCGGGGAGATCTTACAGCCGGATAGGAACCTCCATACCGATATTGGTAAAGTAACTTTGAGCCCAGACCTTAATAGCGACTACACTGATATCCCGCATCATAGCCTTGGTCTCGTTGAGCTGTGTAGTTAGAGACTCAATCTTCTTAGTAGACTTTACCTTAAGATCCTTGAGTTGATTCTGCACCTGCCGAGTTCCTCTTGGGACTGTTATTAAAAAAATTTCAGAGTGGGATACCAGAGAGGTACTCGCTTCTAGCTTCTCGTCAAACTGCTTGCGTTCCTCGTCAACATTGATTACCTTAATCTCTAGCTCATTTTGCTCCGATGAAAGACAAAACCTAGTTAGTACAAATAAAATAAATAGACTGAGGCAGAGAATTACCCTAATAACCACCTTCCAATTGTTCAACGTAACCCTTTAAACCCTCCATAGCTCCCTTAATTACATTTATACACCCTTAAAGATCCTATTCTCACTCTGGCCAAGCATGTGAGCTATTTTCAGTCGCTGGGTGTTGATGAGTTTCTACAGCTCTATTACTCGGGCTCCATCCAATCATAAATTCATTTTTAGTGGCGAGCAACAATCAATGCATCGTCTCGCTGAGCTTCTATTTCTTAACCTTGAGATTTAAGATTTCTACCTTTTCCTTTTCAAGGTTGCATAAACTGCTAGCTTGCATATGGTTCTGGATAGCTTCCTCTCTCTAATAATTGGCGAGATTCCTTTGACGTACTGCATCATCTCGCTGACTCGCTATCATACCTATTTCTGTATGAGCAGCTCGCAAATAAAAATTAAGGTTTTCACCAAGTTCTTGATAGTTACCACTAAGGTCTCGAGTTCGTCACGTTCTTGACAGGCTTGCTTAAGTTCTCGATCCAAATGGTAAGAATTGTTACAGCTGTAATAGCACATTTAACGTGCTACACGTGGCAAGATCTGAAGACGGAAGCAACTTAATACGATACAACAAGGAGCACCGTGGAAAAGCCTACACTACCTTATCAGATCTCGAGCCAATTCAAAATCAACGGTCAAGATG
>JAJJMA010131784.1:395-18352 GCA_023529015.1 Papaver nudicaule
GTGGGTGTAGAGATATCCATCCTAGAAGAGTGGTAAAGCCTCGTGCTAGGTTTTTGGTCTCTTGGTTAGGAAGGGTCGGTGCTACCGT
Source organism: Papaver nudicaule (assembly GCA_023529015.1). Taxonomy (NCBI): domain Eukaryota; kingdom Viridiplantae; phylum Streptophyta; class Magnoliopsida; order Ranunculales; family Papaveraceae; genus Papaver; species Papaver nudicaule. The sequence goes on from JAJJMA010131784.1 coordinate 484, forward strand.
GAAGGTCAATATTGGTGTGAGAGAAACTTGTAGAGAGAGGGTTTGGTGTTCTAGTGTGTAGGTTTAGGGCTTTGCCCTAAACCGGGTTTCTAGAGTGTTTCTATGTTTCTCCTCTTTTATCTACAACTGTGAAAAAGGTGTAGAAGAGAAGATATATGAGGCTGGTTTGGAGAATGGTTTAGAGAGTTGGTTTCTAAGGTTTCTCAATGGCGTCTCAGGTATGTCTTGGTAACTCTTCGGTTTGGGTCTTCTCGTGGGAGTTGTGTAAAGAGCATGTAATGTTCTTGATATAATAAAGTTTCTCTGGTGGTGTTGGCCGTGGAGTAGCCTGCAAAGGTGAACCACGTATATCTTGTGTTGTGGTTGTGTGCTTGTTTATCTTCTGTCTATTCTATTATTTCTCCGTGTTTGGTTCATATCACCAACATCCCTTGTGATCCTGTATTCCGCTGCGCTAGGCGTACCAATTTCCCCAACAATTGGTATCAGAGCTGTTGGACGGGCGGGAGTGATTGAATATGGAATTGAACGATGGTTTATTGTTCGGGTGGAGAAATATGTGTGAAGATAATGTTTCAACCGGTGTTTACACAAAGATGGATTTGTAATGTGATTTACAAATCGGAGGTTCAACTTTGGAAGAAGATTATGTTCTTTGTTTGGTTTTATGATGTAGTATAGGATGCAGAATATGGCTGAATGAGGTGGAATACATACATACTTCTTGAAGAGTGTTAGTGACCATACACTATAAAGAATGGGGTTACAAAGGAGAAAGGATGGGGTTGTGAGGTCTCATGTAGAAGCAAGTCCAGCAACACTTCGAAGTTATGCACGAGATGTTATATGTTTGTGATTCTAAATATATGTTGAAGTATTCTTGATGGCTTGCACGTATTATCAAGAATGTGCCCGATCTCGGAAGCATGTACCACAGTAATATGGGCGTTCACACGGTAAATATTTTTAGCGAGTATTTTGGGTGTGATGGTGGTAATTAAAAGGTATGTCAGATTGGGGATGGCTTTGGGAATCGCTAAAGGATTAAAGCATGTTAATCACAATGGAGATGTCTGATGGTTTATTTCAGATATACGTAATCTTGACATGTACTGGAGTATGATGTTGAAGCTAATTCTTCCTTCTTGGATTAGAGTTCAATATGTTGTTAGCCTACTAGTCTAATGGCCTCATCACCGGCATCTTTGGTATCCAAACAAGACGATGATGGTAGCTATTATCTTCTCTCATGGAAATGTAGATGTGGAAATAAAACTTATCAACCTTAATATTACGATTTATTAGTAAGAAAAAGTATTCTTAATATATGTTTTGAGAGTTCATAATGGAAATGTATCATACCACTCAGTCAGAGGTGTCGACCAGACCTGCTGTTGTTACAAGTGACTTGAATGTAGAGCTGTAAATTTTGCATGACAGCCAGAGGCACTCGCTCTGGAGTCTGGTCCTTGGGAGCTCATTAGAGCCCATGGCCCTACCCACTTAAATTGTAGGTTGGGCACGAGTAATGAGCTACCAGAAAATAGAAACCCAAAGCCTATTATCCTAAGCCCAATCACCATATGGCTGCTGAGTGGCTGAGCCTTGTCTTTGTTAATCAATTTCATTAAAATCTTCCTTGATCTAAAATCATCTTCATTGAGAGCTTCATTAATCTCTTCGATTAGCACCTTCAATAGCCTAAGCCTATGGTATGAAATGCGCCCGAGGCGCTCACCTAGGCGCTAAAAATGCACAAGTCCCTAGGTGACTGCCTCGGCTGTAATGGGCCGAAGGCGCCTTTAACGCACCAGCCCATTATCCTTGGATTAATTTTTTTCCCGGTCGCATAAGGCTCCTTAGTCGCTCTTAGGCACTTAAAAAGTGAGGCGATTGGCTTGGCGCCTCGACTTAAACAACATAGGCCCCAAACTACATGAAGCCAACAACTTGCACAAAGTCAAGAGGAAACCGCTTCATAAGGCAACAAGCTCAATCATGACTACAATATTCTATACCCCGCGGAGAAACTCTTTGTCCTACAAGAGATTCCCTACTATGACAACTGTTTATCCGGATATTCGGATTCGATAAGTATAGGTTAAATATGTTACGTTGAATCGTTTTCTTAATACCAAACAAATACCCGGATCCGATGAGTTCCCGACTATTCTAATGTAATCGGTTCCGGGTCCATTAATTCAGGAATTTGCGTATCCACATCCACCCGGCCCCAAAATAAAAGATTCCGGTACTGGATAGTAAACTACCCGGCCCCAATAGGACCGTTGACACCCCTAGATGACCTACCCATTAATCGTGAAAACTTGCCGTGTCCGCATTTGCGTATCCACATCCACGTCGTCACCGTGGCCCCCACCATCCTCACTACTCACAAGTCACAAAGCACAGTTTCTTCCACCATAAATTAAGCCATTAGAGATCACCACCAAGGCACTTTGCTAACCATTTCCATGCATGTTTACACGATCATAACCAATTCCGACTCATTCTATTCATGATTTATTTTTTCCCACTAATAAGAAACTTTCCATGTGAATAAAATCAATCAAAATCTTCTATCCAATACATATCCACCGTTCAATGACACACATCAATCTCATCAACCCCTAAATTTCGCGGTCAAATTTAATTTCCGAAAAAGGAAAAAAAATACGAAATTTGAATTCCCGCTCAGGAAAATATCTCGCAAATCTCCCCATCTCCTTCGGTTTCGCCCTGAAAATTCTATAAAAACCATCTTTCATTTTCTCAACAAGAAAAACAAAACCCTAATTAATCTCTTACTTCTGAGCTCTCTCCAACAAAAAGAAAACCCTAATCTCTTACTTCTGAGCCTTCTCCAACAAAAACAAAACCCTAATCTCTTCCTTCGCCTCGATTTTCCATGGAAAACACTAATGGTAATAGAAAGCGCGGTCGAAAACCGACGGTAGAAACAAAAGCTGATCTTCATAGTAATAGTACTAGTGTTGATGTTCCGATGAAGCCATTGCAAAAGAAACCTAGGAGGAATCAAAAAATAATTAAATCTGCTGAAGTTGCATTGCAAGAGAAACCTAAGAGGAATAAAAAAATAACTAAATCTGATGAAGTTGTTGGTCCCTCGAGGAATAATAAGAGGAAACAAAAAAATGAAGAAGATGTACCGGTTGCAGATCCAAAGAGAGTACATAAAGACCCTGAAGCTGAAGAAATCATTCAAGAATCTACTTATGCTTTGAAAGAAAAAATCTTTAAGAGAAAGATTAGAAAGACAAAAAAATATGATAACATCTTTGAATGTCGGTTTACTGGTGATCATGTGCCGAAGGATGAAGCACAAAAACTGTGGCCGGATCGGTATCCTTTAAAGGTTTTGATTCTGATGATTCTTTAGTGTTTTTTGTTTTTTTGTTTTTGTGTTTGTTTGGCTTGTTGGTTTTGGGTTGATTTGATTTTTAATGTTATCTGATTGGTTTTATTTTCGTGTAATTGTAGGTGAAGAAAGGTGGTAAAAATAATCTGCATGTTGAAAAGCACTACAATAGTGCGGTAGTTAATGGCGTTACATATAATTTACAAGATTGTTGTTATGTTCAGGTGAAATTTGTTTAATGGTTGAATTCATATTGTGTTTTTTTTTTTTTTTGATACGGATATAATTTGGTGGTGACTAGTTTTGAACTCATGTTATGATCACCAAGTGACTTTACCACTTTAATATATTGACATCGGCCGTATTGTGTATATTGTTGGTTTTAAACTAGTTGATTGTCCTTCTTATTAATTACAAAGACTGGGTCCCACCACTATAAATTAGTTGAGACACATATGCATCATTTATCGTTAAATTAAAAAGAACTAAGGTAGATTAACAGCTAATTGTCTTGATTATTAATTACAAAGCCTGGATTCCACCAATATGAATACGCTTAAAAAACTTAATTTTCAGTGAACCCCATAGGATAATTTCGGAGATCCAATATCATATATTATAGTATGTGTGCACTAACTTGATTGCAACAATTCCAACACAGATTTATAAAATCAATATTAATTTATATTTATTTACTAATCCTTAACCTATATATGGGGGCACAAGTTAGCAAGACCCCTTTTATATTGGATAACTTTATTATGATCAACGGTAGCTGGCAAGATTCTCTAATAACTAAGACCATCAAGTTAAATGCTCTAAATCTCACTTACTTTCATTTAGTAATCAAATTTTATGACACAAGGATACTTTTTAAATAACCTTTTCTTCTTTGGTGGACGTTGATATTTATATCTTAACGAAAGATGTCGAAAAAAACAAGTAGAAGTTATCTATGATGATGATGTTTTGTAAATCGTGGTTCTCATCTGATTCTCCTTATCTGATTTCTAGTATTCATCCCATTTCTAATATGAAATACTTCTCTTCTCATCTAACTATCTTATGTCACTATGATCCTCCTTCCCTTCTACTAGTATTAGAGTATGTTTAATTATGATGAAGATCTTTCTCTTGTCTAATATGTTTAGTTGGAATTGGTTACATAATAAAGAAAAGATTTGAATAAACATATAAAATATAAATATAAATATGCACTTTCGTAAGCAATTAATAAACTATACATTTAGACCTGGCAATTATGAGCCCGACCCGTGGGTTAGCCCGAACCCGACCCGTAAAAAACCCAACCCGACCCAACCCAACAGAGCACCGAGTCGGGTTAGGGTTTAGAAAATGCAGGCCCGTCCAAGATATGTCCCAACCCGACCCGACCCTGTCAACCCGCGGATTGACCCGTAACCCGTTGCATGTCCAACCACGTGTCCCCAACTTCCCCAAAACTACCTAACACGTGGCTCAACTCTCCCCCACGCGTCCCACTCGGCCACTCCCACATATAAAACCAAGAAAAAAAAACCTAAACCTAATCTTATCTATCTTCTTTCTCAGAGAAGTAGAGAAATAAAAAACTAAACATAAACCGGCTGCTGCTCTCTCGCTCTCCCTCTCAGTTTCCCTCTTTCTCAGTTTTCTTAGTTTCTCTCTCAGTTTCTCTAGCAATTCTAGCAATTCTTCTTCCTCCTCTTGGTGTCTGTTTCAGACATGGCTGTTGCAGTGTAAGCTAAAAACCTCTTTTCCCTCCTTCGTTTCTGTTTCTAATCATATAAAATCATCATCGTTTTGATTTTCTAACGTTTTTATTTTCTTAATTGCAGGTGGAATTCTTGATCTGGTTGATATTGACGTTTTTAGGTATCTCTTTCTCAGTTTCTCTTTGTCAGTGTTGATTTTGATATATTTCCTTGTTAATCAAGCATGCTTCTGCATTGATTTTGTCATTTTTATAATGGGATTTGGATTTCTTTGTTATGTTTTGGAGGTAATAAGTGATGTTGACTCAGAATGATGGAATGTTGTCTACTCGTGCATGGAAGATAGATCAGATGAAGTATAGGGAGTATCTTTCTGTATTGATTATTCAACACAACCTTCCATAGAGCTTTGTGGAGTATCCTGCCTTTCAAAATCTGACCAGTTATTGTAATCCTTATGTTAAACATATAACAAGGAATACTGAAAAAGCTGATGTTGTTAAGATTTATAGCCTACAAAAAGATGTTGTTCGCAGGAGATTGAAACATGCTCCAGGTATCGTAATTTCAACCCATATTCACATAGACATAGTTATGTTGTTACTGTTTTCTATATGATATACTAATGTGAATGATTTACTCTTGCAGGTATGATGTGTATAACATCTGACATGTGGACATCTGTTACAACTACGGAATATATTAGCTTAACTGTGCACTTTGTCAATGAAAATTGGGAATTACAGAAGTTACTTCTAAACTATTGTCCACTTCCACAACCTCATACATGTTAATAATTTTATCTAGATTTACTGCCTTTGGTGGACTTGTGTAATTAGACTTGGAATCTTTGTAGTGAATTTTAAACTTCCACCATGTCATGCAGGTGAAGTCCTTGCAGCTAAGTTATTTGCTATGATTGAAGATTGGGGAATTCAGGATAGGGTATCCAACATCACCTTGGATAATGCAGCAAATAACGGAGCTTGTGCTAGAATTATGAGGCAAAGAATCTTCTCCCCCAAGAAGGAAAATATTTTCATATTCGTTGTTGTGCTCACATCTTAGCTCTTGGTGTAAAAGAGGGAATTACGATGATTGATCCAGTTGTAATTAAGATTAGAGAGTCGGTAAAGTTTCTTAAAAGTTCCCAAGTTAGAAAGGAAAGGTTCTTGGAAATAGTCAGAACATTAGGAATGTCTGGAATAAAAAGAGGTATTCGTCAAGATGTAAAAACCAGGTGGGATTTCCATTATGTTTTCTTTCACAGTTTTAGTTTTTGTTTGATCATTGTTTATAATATAGATTACTGATTAAAGTAATTACTGAATGTTTTGTTTCACATGTGGAATTCAACATATCTTATGTTAGATAGTTGCCTTGTGTACAAGTAAGTGTTCACCCATTTGAAGGAGGTGGATGATGACTATAAAGACTCTCCAACTGATGAACAATGGGAACAAATTGAAACTGTCACAACATTTCTCAAGATTTTCTATGATCTCACAACTAAATTTTCGGGTAGTAAGTATCCTACATCCAATATTTATTTTGAAAGAGTTTGTCGAATTAAGGTGTTACTAAAGAAAGAGGGCAAAAGTGGAATCGAGTTCATTAGGAATATGGTACAAAAGATGCTTGATAAATTTACTGTGTATTGGAAGGAATTGAGTCCTATACTTGCTATGGCAGTAATACTAGATCCTAGGTTAAAACTGAATTTTGTAAAATTTACTTATAAAAAGTTGTATGATCCGGATACTAGAAAATTATAGAGAAAAGTTAATGTTGTGCTTACCAATATGAAAGCTCTTTTTGAAGACTACTGCACCATGTCAAGAGCTTCCACCAATGACAATGAAACTCAGAATTTGGATAGGCATACTGGTAGGAATTTTGCCCATCAAGGAAGTGAAAGTGAGCTTATGCAGGTAACTTATTTTTATTACCAAATCAGTATAATGTATATCATCTATGTTCTGTTTATTTTCAATGGAAAAAAAAAGGTGTAAAAAGGTGTACTCATAACTACATTGCATTTTGCTTGTTTTGCGCAGGAATATGCGGCAGAAATGAATAGTGGAGGTCATATGCAGTCGGGTGTATCAGAGTTGGATCAATACCTTAGTGAGCATCTGTGTTCTATAACTCAATCATCGTTTGACATCCTCAAGTATTGGAAAGGCCAAGAAAAACGTTTTCCAGTTCTTTCAAGAATGGCAGGGGATATTTTGTGAATTTCTATTTCTACCGTAGCATCGAAATCAGCATCGGAAAAGTAATTAGTCGATTTCGCAGCAGCTTACTACCTGAAAATGCTGAGGCTTTGATTGTAACTCGTGATTGGGGCCTTAAAGTTGGTAAGTGGTGTATATCAAAATCAGTATTATTTCATTTAGGTTAGGTGCAAGTCTAAGTAAATGTCATAATAATATTGACTGTTTTACTTTACATCAAGATTTGGATGAGGACAATGGAATCATCCATGAGGATGTTTTGGGATTTGAATTAGATGATGTCGAGGCGGCAGCGGCAGATGGGGAAGTAAGTTCTTATGTGTCTAGCTAGCAACTAGTAGTATGCGTACTTCTTCGATATAAAGCGGGTAATTATACAAATTCTATATTTTGACTTGAAAATGTTGTTGATTTATGTTTGCTTGAAATTACAGATTCATAGTGGATAACTGGAGCAACTAAAAGATACTTGGATGAGAATATTTTTTTGGACAGTGTAAAGAAGATTTTAACATCAGTGTCTCCAAATTTTTTGTGGTCAAATGATTGGAGTTTTACAGTTATTTTGTCTGGTCTGCAGTCTGCTAGTTTAGTTGTTTAGTTATTAACTTACCACGATATACATTTTGTGCAGGAAGTGGTTTTTAATATCTATTGTTGGACTTGGATGTGAATCATGTGACACATCACACATGCAACTTGAGGATTTTTATTGTTTTTGTTGAATTTGAAGATGATTACTACTACTACTACTAGCCTTCTTTTGCAATAATGATGCAAGTAATAGTGTAAAATATTAATGTTTATTAGTTTAATTTAAATTATTTTACAATTTTAACTTCCAAATTGGCATAAATGTAGAATAATCGGGTAAACCCGCGGGTAAACCCGTTTTCGGGTTCGGGTTGGTAAAATAGTAACCCGTGATGATTTCAGCCCGTCGGGTTTAAACCCGTTATGACCCGTTACCCGCGGGTTTCAACCCAAACCCGACCCAACCCGGCCCGTTGCCAGGTATAATACATTCATGTTATAAGCCAGAAAAAACCTTTATAAAGAAGTTTTTAATTTAAAAGGTAAGATAACAGTGTTCTGTAGATGCTGCCCATTTACCAAGGAAGCTACCTCTAGTGTTGTGGAATTTGAAGCTGCCAAAGATGAGAAGCTTAAAGTACTGACCAATCGCTCAAGAATCTTAGAGTTTGACCGAGTTTTTACTCTAAGAGATGGACAAGGTATCACATGTTTTTTTTGTTAAGAAGAGGACAATGAAAATAGTTTTATTAACTTCAAATGTCTTCTGCCATGACAGCCGATGTGTTTGCAGATGTTTCACCGTTCGTGCATGGTTTCAGTGTTAGGGATGAGAGGTTGGGATGAGAGGTTGGCTGAAAATTAGAGGTTGCCAAAGAATAATGAGCAAGGGATGTCAACGTATAAATAAATCAACAAAATCAACAACTCAGCAAATCAACGAATGAAGAAAATTAGCAACTCAGCAAATCAACAAATCAGGAAACTCAACAAATCAACAATTCAACTCTTGGAAACATAAAGACCAGACGAAACCAGAAATATCAACAAATCCCTTTCAGCTCTTGTGTATGTAATGGATGCTCTGGCAAAAAAAAAAAAAACACGTTTATTACAAGAATTCTAAGCTTACGTTTTTGCTTGAAGATGCATTAAGTAAGCAGTTTACCGATTTATAGCAGTCCTAGGGAATTTGTTCGGTAGGAGGCCCGCACGGCAGGAAGCGAGAGAAACCCCATCTCTCTCTTTCCTTTTTGCGCCCCAGTGTCGCCACACGGGCGGGACAAATCGAGTAGATAATTGATTTGTAAGAGTGCAATGCTTTATATGTTATTATATTAACATATTTTTTAACGTGTCAATTGCAGAGAATGGAAAGTTATTGATGTTTGTTCAGATCAGTCCTTCGAAGGATGACTTGGGTTTGACACTAAGTTTATTAGATTTTGCAACAAGAGTTAAAGGAGTTGAGAGATTTTGTACCAAGAGTTAGAGGAGTTGAGAGGAGATCTCAGAAGAAGCAACTTGACAGTGTTGAGCATCAAAAGTTGAAAGCCAGTAAATGATGAACAATAGTATGTTCATAGGACGGATTGAAATTTCTAAAATAGATGATAAGGTATTGCTATTTTATGTACATGTGTGCAGGATCTGCAGGCATTAACACCATTTTCTTTGAAAAGATACCAGATGCTATGTATCCCCTTATTGAAGCCTTTAGCTATGAATGGTACCCACATGCTCCAACTGCATTCATACAATATTTGTATTTTAAACCACCTTAAACTTTAGCTTTTAATTTGGTTGTAAGAGTGTTTTACATGTTTCTTTTAAGGTCCTCTAATTCTATGTTTTAACGGAGCTGCTGGGTGTACTCCATAAACTGTAGTTTAGATGTAGATAAGTCTCAACTGTCTTTCTTTCCCTCAAAAAAATCCTTGGATTAGATTTGGTTTACACTGTTCTGATCTAAATACAATATTTTCGATATTTTAACTATCTTGCTAGAAGAATTGATGAATCAAGAAAAATAAAATATTGATGATCTCATGCTTTGGATCTTCAAAGTTCAACTTGAAACTTGTTTCTAGGTATTCACACTGGGCCTCACATGTCCAACAAACACCCATAAATAAGCCTTCTTGTAAATCAGTCAGTTAGGCCCATAATCGGAGGGCATCATAAGTGTGATATCATGACTGACTTGCTTTACCGTTTCTTACTATGTGATAAGCACACCCAGCCATCGAGGGCCCGAGGTCAACTCGCCAGAGGTAAACACCCCATCGCAATTTTCTATCAATAATTAATAATCCATCAAGATCATTATAACTTATCTTCATGGAATTACAGTAGGCGAGTGTATATAGATTCGAAGTCATCAGTACATGTATAACTTACTTGATATGATGCTCGTAACGTGCTTGAAGAAATGCCACAATGGAAATAATTTTTTTTTTTTTTTTTGCCTATAAAACTGAACTTCTAGAGTACTGAATTACAAAACTAATCCCTATTCTGAAGATAAATCTAACTACCAAGACAACAAGTGGTGTAAGTAAGTAACCCTCTTCAATGCAATATACATAGGAATGTTAGGACCGTTGACACAAGGAACTGTTGTTTCGTAGTCTCTCTATATTTAGGTATTTAGCTTTTACATGTCCCATAACTTGACAGGAATTATCATATTGAAGGAATAAGCAAACGACATGTATATGTATTTTGTGTTTTCTTCTTATGTAGTTTATGTTTCTTTACGTATCACTTGTTGGTCTATAGTCGTGTCTCCTTCCAATTCTCTTGTCTTTCTTTAGGTTTCTTGCAATGGATACAAGGTCGTCAGCAGAAACATGTGAGAGAACGTACTCCACCACCAGTTCCAAAGGCAGCAGTACCATGGCTTGTCTTTCCATATGGAAAAGGTATGAAATCTCAAGCTTTCTATAGCATATGTGACCCCGATTACGCAACTTTTAGAAAATTAAATCTTTTTGGCAAAGAACTTGTCATCGGAACTGGTTAATTATTCTGTGCGAAGAGAAGAAGTACGAAAGCATATATAATTCGGATATTCTGAATCATGGGGATTGCTTTTTGTGGAACCCTGTGTCTTTAGAAAGCATTCAGTTACCAAGTCTTCTAGAGTGGCTTAATTAGCAAACCAAAGAAACATGTTCTGATTGATTGTCTTCTGACATCACCTCCTAGTGATTATTAACACAACTCTTTTAAATTTCTCTTCTATCTTTTGCTATACAATCTTGAACAGCAATTTTATCTTTCAAGTATCCGAATTCAGTCGATGTACGTAGAGTGCTAAGTACTTTCCAGCAATAGAAATTCACTTTTGATAAATCATTTTGTGTTTCATGTTTTACTTGCACTCGTGATAAGGCTACAAGACAAAAGTAACCACAAAGCAACCTGTTGTGTGCATTAAGTTTAGAAGTATTAGTCTTTGAATTCAGATTCTTTGGTTTTCTCTTATCTTATGAACTCACTTGGTAAATTACCACTGTGTAGTGTGCATTTGGAGGATATGTTCATGTCCTACCCCATGGGTTTGAATTTGGAGATGCTGTCAGTATAGGGGTTAGAATGCTTTCATAGATGACAGACAGATGGCTATAACTTGCAGAAACGTATACTGTTGGTTTATGTGATCACCATTCTGGCACTGGTCAGTCAAAGCTAGATGCAGAAACCAACTTAAAAGTCAGTTTCATCAGTTTCCAAAAAAGTCTTACAAAGTTTGAAATCCACATACAGATTTTAATTTCAACTGTTTTCACTTCCCCCAATGGGGTAAGTAAGACTTTTGAAACCTCAACTGATGCTTCTATTGGTGAAGAATCAAAACCCTATCTGTTGCCTGTTCTGGATACTGTCTCTTTTACTGTTGACATTTCCCTACATTGTCTCAATGTTTCCCATCAGCTTTCCTCATTTTAAGACTTCATTCTCTTTATATATGTTTGGGGTAGTTTACAGACTCTAGTTCATCTATGTTCTTCCTCTACGTACCAATTCTTCTATAACAAGTTATTCAGATTGATGGCTTCATCACCAAGTGACTGCAACAGGCTTTGCACAGTTTGTGTTGCAGTTCTCATCTTTTCTCTTTCAGTACTACCTTTTAAACTAGGTAAGAATTTCATGGAAGTAGACAAGAATTTTTTTTTTTATTTTGTAGTCAATTCAATCTGTATCTTGTTGTGTGTATTAATGCACATTTGCACTTAATGATCTTTATTACATGTTCAGATGGGTTAGCGAATTCAAGTTCTGGTGACGCAGAACCGGAGGAAAGAAAGCTGATGATTTTGGGTTCAAGACCTCCTCAATGTGTTAACAAGTGCTTCAGTTGTAGTCCTTGTACTGCGGCTTTGGTTATTATTCCTCCTCATCAACGCGAGACCAAGAGTGTTCGTACTAATCTAATGGCCTCATCACCGGCATCTTTGGTATCCAAACAAGACGATGATGGTAGCTATTATCTTCTGTCATGGAAATGTAGATGTGGAAACAAAATTTATCCACCTTAACTATGCTTTCATTATCTGTTCAAGACTTGTAATGGGATCGTAATGTCCTGCTAGAAATGAGAATTGCATGTTATTACATTAAATAAACTCGAATGTTGTACATAAATCAAATAGATGAAATTGAGCCTGTAGTAGTCCATCGGAACGCAATGGGACTCTTCACAACATGTACACCATCATACCACTCAATCGACCCGAATTCTTCTTTGGTGGCGTCGACAGGACCTGTTGCAAGTGACTTGAATGTGACTTCATATGACAAGCTTGTTTTGCTTGAATCAAACACGAGTTTCGTTGGGTTTACACTGATTCCTACTAATCGTGTTCGAGACCGAGCTCTTAGATTGTAAACTGCGTTCACAGAACTACCTACATTTGTGACGACTCTCTTGTACTTGACAGTATCGGTTCCGGATTTGAAAACAACAGAAAATGATGGATAGTTTAGATCACCAGGACTAGATAACCCGATCGACCCGCAATCCACCGTTCTATCCTTGACGAAAACTGACATCTTAGCATCATCGTACCCAATCGAGCAAAGGAATGCCTCGTAACCGCTAGAATCGATGTCGTATACCAAACCCGGATTGAGAGCTCGGTTTGGATCCACATGCCCAGACCCATGTTGGAGTGGCGTCGATAATTTGCCATTCGCACCGTCTGTAATGTATTTACCCGAGTTGTCAACATCATAAGCCGTAGTCATTAGAGCAGATTTGATTGCAGCTGGAGACCAATCAGGATGCGCACTCCGAAGCAGCGCAGCCAATCCGCTGACGTGAGGGCATGCCATGGATGTACCGGACTGCATATTGAATCCTCCGCTAGGCCAAGCAGCCAATATGCTTACACCCGGTGCAATGACATCTGGTTTGAGAATCTCTGGGGTTATCCTGTTTGGACCACGGCTAGAGAAGACAGCAACTTTAGGAGCAATCGACGAAGAACCAACAAGCTCTGGGAATTTGATTGTAGCGGTAGAACTTCCTCCGGCTGATGATGTTGCACGCATGTACGCTACGATCTTAAGGGCAGAGTCCCAACTGATTTGAGTAGTTGGAATTGGATAGGGTTTAAGTGATACAAACCCCCCTATTGGCCCCCTTTGTACTGAAACCATTCCAATGCCACCAGCGTTCTGAATTAGGCTCGCTGTATTCGCTTCGTCTTGTGCCTCAGCAACACACATGACAATTTTACCTGCAACCTGTGTAGGATCTAGTCCTCCCAAACAATTTTGGTTACCCATGAAAAATATAATTTCTTGGTTGCTTAGTAGTGCATCACCAGGATACACCGGAGAACCGGGAAATACCTGACCGTCACCTAAAATCACTTCTGACGAAAACTCTCTGTCAATTGAGGATGCTCCAACGGTCACTATCCATGGCGCGAGATTGGCAGCAGTCATTGGGCCAGGTCCTGCGTTTCCTGTGGCACATGAAACCAAAATCCCTTTCTCCAGAGCACGAAACGATCCGATTGCTATCACATTTTCATAGTATTGATAAGTTTCGTTGCTCACACCAAATGATAAAGACATGACATCAACTCCATCTGCCATGGCTTGATCCATGGCAGCTAGAATATCAGAATCAACAGATCCAGGCGCAACACCAAAACCAACCTTGTAAGCAGCAATTCTAGCTCTGGTTGCCATTCCTTTAGCTTCTCCGACAGCATAGGTACCGAACCCAGCATTCTTAACGGAAGATCCAGCTGCAGTTGATGCACAATGTGTGCCATGTCCTATGATATCTTTTGGAGATCTCGATTCTGTACCATCTGCATCGACCGCATGCCCAATTGTTGCTTCAATTCCTTTGTAAAAAGCTCGAGCACCAATGAGCTTCCGGTTACAAGATGTTTTTGGAAAATCAGGTCTATCCTCACAAGCACCTTTCCATCTTGCTGGTACTGGAGTTAAACCCGAGTCATCAAAGCTTTTGTGTCCCGGCCAGATCCCGGTATCAAGAACGCCAATAATGACATCCTCGCCGTAATTTGAGCTCGGCCAAAGACCAAAACCATCGTTTAGACCAAGAAACTGAGGAGTACGAGTGGTGTAGAATTGGTGAGTACGCTCAGGGATGACTGAGATAATACCCGGTAGAGTTCGGAGATGTGTAGCTTGAAAAGGTGTTAGTCTCGCAGCGAAACCATGAACAGCATGGTCGTAAGTATAAATGGTTTCTCGACGACGATTCTGATGAGATGATGTTGCTGGAAGAGATTGGAGTGTTGCGGTGTACCAATCCTGATGGGAATTGAAAACCGGCGGCTTATCGGGTTTTGAAACAAGTACTATGAAGGTAGACTCTGATTGCTCATGATCTTCATGAGAAGCACTACTGTTGGATTTGGATGGTATAACCAATACAGAGAGATTAATGATGAAAAGGAAAAATATCCATGGAGTTTTCATAGTTGACATTTTCTTTTTGTTCAATAAGGATTCTGCTTCTTCTTCTCACTAATTGGGAGTGGTTATTGTTGAGATTATTAGTCCCACATTGTATGGGCACTCTAAGATCCTGCAGTTAATAATCCTATGGGCCACTCCACTCATAGCCAATTGGTTTTGAGTTGGATGCCCATAATTTAATATGGTATCAGAGCAGGCTATTTGTGACGAGTCTGATATGACCGCACCTCTACTCCGCGTCACCCGATTATATGTCCACGTGTTAGACCCAACGAGGCTACACGTGAGGGGGCGTGTTGAGATTATTAGTCCCACATTGTATGGGCACTCTAAGATCCTGCAGTTAATAATCCTATGGGCATCCAACTCAAAACCAATTGGCTATGAGTGGAGTGGCCCATAGGATTATTAACTGCAGGATCTTAGAGTGCCCATACAATGTGGGACTAATAATCTCAACAGTTATGAAAATCTCTGGATCATTTTTAATTGCAACAGTGAACATGGCGCAGCACATGGGTTTTAAAATATTAGTAGTTGGTACGTTGAGGAAAAACAAAATCTGAGGAAGTTGATTTTCGGTTGTTCTTGAGATGTGTAACAATTTTATTGCACATCATGGTCGTGTAAGCACACTCCATGATAAAATAAGTAAAATTAAGAAAATGACAGTACTCCCTCCGTCCAACTTATATAGGCATAGAACATAAAATAGGGAGGATCCCATAACATGGTTAAAATGACACTATCTTGACACTATCTTGACATTGTTTCGCCGATTTTTTTATAACTCTCAAACGACATTCAATTTGAAGCTAATATTTTGTAGTATGTTCTCCTTATATAGCTTAATGTTCCTACTATAAATTAGTGTATTTCGACATGTACAGTACCACCTTCTACCTCTTTGAAAACTAACCGTTGATTAGTTTTTTGATTCTACGGTTAAAACCACACTTGGTAGATGGTGGTTTTATACATGTCCGAATGCGTTCATTTTTTGTATGAACATATAGCTTTACAAGAAGTATATGTCCCCAAAAAATGAGCTTCAAATTCGTTGTCGTTTGGGAGTTATCAAAGAAACGGCGACACAGTGTCAAGATAGTGTCATTTTAACCATGTCATGGGATCCTTTCTCTAAAATATATGGGCAGAGAACTATTTTCAACTAACTAATTAAGGGTAGTTTAGTAACTTAAACTGCTCCTAGACCACCCAGATAATCCTTCCAGGATATGTTAATCAAAAACTCATCTTTTTGAGAAGCCCAAAGTTCAAGTTCAAATCTTGGGTTTGGGCCTGGCTTAAACCAAGGAAGGCCATGCCTGATTTCTGCCCTTGCGCTTGTACTTGTAATGACTCGTCTTAAAATTTGCAGAATTGGACCATAGTTGAGTTGATTAGACACTTAGTGTTATACGAAGAGATTTGGCATTTTCACAATCCTGATCTTAGATCACTCAAATCAGGTTCCTGCCACGGGTTCCGAAACGATTCATTAAACAAACTTTAGGTGACAAAGGTACATATTTTCAGTGAATGGGTGGGTGGGTTGAAGAGAATCATCCAGGTTGTAAAATATCGTAGTCTATTTTGCAAATGGTAGATAACTAGTACAGATACCCATATCCAATCATCCTTAACTTGCCCAAGAAAACCACAATCCCAAAAGAGGTTGTTTTTAGCTTGGCTTCCATGAGCAAATTAGCGAATATGATTTTATCTCCCAATTTAGTAATTATGCCTTTTTGCAAAAGAACTGGCCTATATATAGGCTTACATAACCGACGAAAGGAAACCCAACTAAATTTGGAAAGTAAAGAGTCTTATTAAACAAAAAATACTCGTAAAAGTAGAATAAAATTCGTAATGCATAAATGCAGTACTAAAAATGTACTACATCATGTTGATGTTCCATCTTCCCTTATAGGTGGCTACTGGTTATAATGGTTTGTTTTATATTAGCGCTTAGTAGTAGAAGATGAAGATTGTGATAGTTCGTACTTGCATGGTGCCTGACCAGTTACGGATGAGATCTGAATATTGATGTCCACACCACAACTTCCACAGCTAGGACTTGGTGGGGGTGGGCATACTGGAGGTGGGGGTGATGGTGGTGGAGGTGGTGGTGGAGGTGGGGGTGATGGTGGTGGTGGAGGTGGGGGTGATGGTGGTGGAGGTGGTGATGGAGGTGGGGGTGTTTTACAGCAACAGGGGCATGTTAAATTATCATCAGTAAGAGTCGAAGGTGCTCGAAAAGATTGGAAGCAGGTTTCCCTACTCACTGCAGCTCCCATGGCATCGCATTTAGTTTTACAACCATTTACACAGAGGTTGCAATCAAGCACGGCTTTAGGTAGTACAAAAAACATATTTTTCTCTCCAGATGCACAATTAACCCAACTTCCAGGTTGTGTTATCGGAGGTGAGGACGGTAACGCACAACAGCACTTGCATACAGCCGGATCCGAACCCCAAAAGTTGCACTCTACCTGAGTTACTTCTCTGCCTTGAGATTTGCATTGGGTTATGCACTGATCTTGACAACCAAAGCAGTAGATTGTATGAAGAGAAGCCGATTTGCTCTGGGCAGGAGTTTCCCCTGGGGCACATGAAATGGCTGCAGCAGATGGGATCTCTACATGTATAAAAAGCAAAAGTACTTCGATCAGTTGAGAACAGAAAATAAGAAAATGATAGAACAGGAACAATGTTACTTACGGAGCAACAGCAGAAAGCCTAGTAGTACTGCAAACAATAGGAACCCAACTGATGCAAATTTCTTTGGAATGAACTCCATGATCACTACAATGTTTCTTCCTCTCATTTCAAGACTTGTTGTATTAATAATAAAATCTAGATCTTGATAGGGTTAATTCATTTCAGAATTCTATAGAAAAATAACTATATGACAGTATTACTATTATTAATTAACCTTCCCCAGGCAGAAGATAAGGAGATTCATTAATTCATTAGAACGTGCAATTAAATGCGGACTCCCGGGATTAAGATGCCAGTGCAGGTTC
>JAJJMA010131789.1:0-12415 GCA_023529015.1 Papaver nudicaule
GGGTGGTTCAGTTTCAGGTGGTAGGGGTTCATGGTTCAGGTGGTGGGCTTCAGGTTGCGGATTCTGGGTTCAGGTGGTGGGTTTCCAGGTGGAGGGGTTCCAACTATTTTCAAAATGGACACAGTGTCATGGTTCAGGTGGAGGTGGTTCAGGTTTAGGTAGTGATGGTGGGAGTTCAGGTGGTGGGGTTTAGGTTGTAGAGGAAGGGAGGGGAATATGGTAACATTTGACACCGTTTTTTGTTTGTTGGTTAACTCAGATGGATTGTGACTGTTTTGCAAAGCTTAATTTTGAGCATTATCATTTTGTAAACGTGTTTCAAAAAGTATGACCAAAAAGTTAATGGCCCTATTATAAATTATTTAAAATGTACGAGTATTCAAACAATTACGTACTTAGTGTTGTGACACATATCTCCAATGCATCTTTCCTTTTGTTTGATCTTTTATGATAGTGATGCTGGACTCGATTCGGATTTATTGGCTCCCTTTCATACGTGGACACCGACTCACCATATTGTGTGTTGCTGTTGCTGATATTGTCTATCATCATATTGTATGTATTAATGTTTACTGTTGGACTGTCATGGTAAAGGGGTATTGGGGTTAGAGGGAATGTGTCTGGTTCGAATAATGCATTGATTTTATACTACTAAATTAATTAGAGATGTTTTAATACATCTAAAACAATGCCGGATAAGAAACTAAATTACGATAGTTCTTTTAAATTATGGTGTGGTGTGATGAAGGGCATCACACGTAAATTAACAACTATCTATTGTTAATTAACTCTATCATTCATGTCTTAAGATTTTTTTTTTTTTTTTTTTTTTTGAGTAGGTTAGCTTTGTTTCAATTAAGACATGTTCCCTCGAATCTTAAAGGCCGGGCGGGGCGAAGCCCCGCCAATCCCACTCAACAATTAGGATTTTACCAGGTGCATTCTTTCATATTAATTCACATAAAAAAAAATAATGGAGGACACCGCAATTCACAAATCATGTTCAACTACATAACAAGATAACAGTCTGGGATGCATTGATATTAGATTACTAAATTGATTAGAGATTTATAATGCATCTGGAAAAATTAAAAATGTAGGATAAAAAACTAAATTGCGGAAATTTTAAATTATGGTTGGGTATGTCACGCAAATTAACAATTATCCATTGGATAGATAGTAATTGTTGTTTCAGTTGTATGTTATTTAAATATTTTATTCATGTCTTGATATATCAATCAATTTCTTTTTAGAGTAGGTTAGCTTCGTTTCTATTAATACATGTTCCTGCAGTTCTGAACGGCCGGGGCGGGGCGAAACCCCGCCACTCCTTACTCGGCAAAGAAAAATAATATATTGAAAGAATACAAAAACCTAGACAGGACAACCCGAAATTTTTTAAAGAAAAAACGTACAAAAATCCTTACAACAAGCACCTCATTAGTGAGGATTTAAAAAGAAATGAGCCCATATATACCCATCAATTTTTATGTCCCTTATAACATCATTAACTTTGAAGATTTGTCTGCGATAGTATTTTTCAAGAGTCCACACATGATGGCAAACGATTCCAAAGTTGTTTACCTTGAGTACAAAGAGAAGAATTTTTCAACACAAGACCACCTCTTTGAAAGAACTGGGCGAACTAACTCCAAACAGAGGCGGAAGAAGAACAGTGAATAAGGAGATAATCAACTTTTCTTCAGCATGACCACAAATGTGATGAACATGTGCATTCCTTTGAACTTTGTGTTTTTATGAAATAGAAAAATATTACAAACGACTTTGTAAATGCACGATTTACTATATTTGTGCTACAATTGCTGCAGCCTACAAGTTTATTCTCTTTTGGGAGAAGTTTAGTTATTTGTAAATTGTAATTTCTTAAAGAGGCATTGGTTTTCCAGTTTGTAGGAATATAGAAGGGTGGTGGACGAATTGAGCTCTGTCTGGTTTTCATGGATTATGATTTCATTTGTAGTCCATTATAATGGCTGAAAATACTTTTAAAACTAATAGATTCATGTTTTGGCAAATGAATTGCATGCATACAACAAGTGGTTCCTTGAATCCTATTTTCTACGTAAATGGGCCAAGTTAAAGAGCGTATCCTAGCCTTGCCATTAGGTAACATTGTAATACACTGGCATAACAGCCCAGAGCCTGTGCAAAGAATGAACTTTGCTTGGCAAGCGTTCTTGGGCCATTAAATAATGTCACCTGATATGTAGAAAGCTCCAAAAAGTAGTCTGAATATATTAAATTAGATTTAGGTGAATTTCGGGTGATTATAAGAAGATTACAAGTTAACTTATTCTATAAAACACACACACTTTCTACATTTTTGACTCGGGGATCTTCCCAATCTGCTGAACCTCCTGAGATGCGAGATTTCCGTATTCAAAGAGGTATCTATCGGACCCATATTGTAACAGCCACATAATCATAAATAATTTGATTCGAGATATGAAGGTAAGGAGGCAACATTTGAGAAAAATATTTGTAGTTCGATGTCTGATGTATGACTTCAGAAAATAGGTATAGTATTCTGTTGTTTGTTCTGTGTGTAGGAGAGAGAAAATGCCTTATATTTATGTACGTAGTTTAATGACTTGCTCATTGCTTCTTAGAAACGATAATTAAAAAATAAAATACCATTTTTCGAGGAATCCGTCCGAACAAAAATACATTTCGTTAAATAAAATCTACTTGAGAATGTAGGAAAAATAAAAGAAATAAGAAATCTGGTGCGTTCTTTAATTTAACATTTCCAGAGAATATTAAGAATCGAGAGAAACCGCATACCATAACAGGCATGAATGTGTGACCTACGTGTCATGAATTCTTATAAGGTGCGTTATCTCATATTAATCCACATAAAAAAAAATGTAGGAAACTGTAATTCAAAAATCATGTTCAACTGCAAAAACAGATAGATTGGGATACATTGATTTTATATTACTAAATTTATTAGAGATTTTTAATGGACACAAAATTATCAATGTCGGATAAAAAACTAAATGGTGACAATTTTAAATTATGGTGTGATGTGACGAATGTGTGTCACACCAAATTAACAACCATCTATCAATTATTTAGCAATTGTTGCTTCAGTTGTATGTTGCAATCGCTTATTGACTTTGATACTCATGTCTTAAGATATCAGGTTTTTTCTTCTTTTTTTTTTTATAAAAAGATTAGCTTTGTTTCAATCAAGACATGATCCATCGAATCGGAACGACTTGGGCGGGAAGTATCCCCGCTACTCCAAATCAACAATTACGATCTTACCAGGTTCGTTCTATCATCATATTAATCCACGGAAAAAAATTATGATGGAAATCGTATTTCAATTTATATTCAGTTGATAGACTGTGTGTATTGATTTTACTAAATTAACTAGAGATTTGTTTTTGTATTGAAAAAAGAAGGTTATATTGAAAAGAATTAGAGGTGTTATAAATGCATCTGGATGACAAATGTTGGATAAGTAAATTAAAATTATGATGCGGCAAAACCCTGCCACAGCAAATTAACAATTGTCTTTTGGATATAGTAATTATAGCTTCCGTTGTATTTTATTCATGTTTTAAGTTAACAAACTTTTTTTTTCAAATAGAAGATATTGATATCAAGCTATATTTTTTCACTTTAATTGAGATGCCTTCATTCTAATTAAAAAAAGGGGCGGGGCTCCCTATAACAGGAACAATCACCCTACCCGGTGCGTAGCACGGGTTGACGACTAGAATGAAGATTGGAAAGATATTGTTTAATTGCATGTGCAAATTATCCAAGTAAAAAAAAATAGAACTGGAGATGCTGGTTAGAGATGTTCTAATGCATCTAGACAAACAATGCGCAATGTCGAAGAGGAAACTAAATTGCGGTATTTTTAAATTACGGTGTGGTATGATGAAGGGTCGTTACACGCAAATTAACAATTATTTATTGGATATGTAGTAATTGTTGCTTCAGGTGTATATTGCAATTGCTAACTAACTCGATTATTCATGTCTTAAGATATCGTTTTTTTTTTTTGAGTATTTTATCGTTTCACATAAGACATGTTCTATCGAATAATGATCTTACCAGGTGCATACCTTAATATTAATCCACAGTAAAAATAATCCAGGAAACCCTAATTCACAATTTTGTTCAATTGCATAACAAAATTGACTGAGATGCATTGATTTTAAATTACATGGTTAATTAGGGATTCATGATGCATTTGGACAAAAAATTAACAATGTCGAATAAGAAACTAAATTGCGGCAATTTTAAATCAAGGTGTGGTGTGATGATGGCATGTCACGCCAAAGTAACAATTATCTATTGTACAGATAGTAATTGTTGCTTCAGTTGTATGTTGCAATTACTTAACACGGTTAATCATGTCTTAAGAAAAAAAAATCTGAGCAGGTTAGCTTCGAGAAAATTAAGACATGTTCCATCAAATCTGAACGGCCAGGGCGGGGCGAAGCCCCGCTACTCCCAATCAACAATAACGATTTTTTTCAGGTTCGTTCTCTCATATTAATCCACAAATAAAATTATGTAAGAAATCGTAATTCACAAATAATATTCAGTTGCATAACATGATAGTCTATGTGCATTGATTTGATATTACTAAATTAATTCGAGATTTTTTGAAAAAAGAAGGTTATATTGAAAAGAATTAGAGATGTGTTTAATTCATCAGGATGAAAAATTAACAATGTCAAATAAGAAGATTTAAATTATGGTGTGGCGGAACCCCGCCACAACAAATTAACAATTTTGTTTTTGATATAGTAATTGTTGCTTCTGTTGTATGTTTCAATTGACAATTATCTTAATTTTTCATGTTTTAAGATAACATTTTTTTTTTTTTTTTTTGAAGTAGATTAATTTTGTTCTAACTGAGACATTGAATAACAACCTGGGTGGGGCAAAACGGCGTCATTCTTGATCCGCAACCACAAGCCCAAATAAGTATATAATACTTTGTCATTTCGATCATATTATGTCATGTTGTTTTTTCCATACTTGATACAACAATTGCGGAGATCAGTGAGATCGAAGACATCACAAAGTGATAAAGCTTTAATAATGCAGTGAATGAAGAACATATCACCTTATCTTTTGGATTTTTTTGTAGTACCAGTTTGTTTTATGCTCAGTAAGCATTTTTTTTGTCATTCAGACTTAGTATTTAATGGTTATTAGTAGTTATTTATTTTTAATATATTGATTATGTGATGGTATACAACATAGGTATATTGTTTTAAAACCTTAGTAATCTAAAATATCATTGTAGACAGTGATGACTAAAGTGAAACGAACAAACCAAATTTAATGGCTACATATATTTTTATCACATCTTAGAAGGATATCAAATAAAGGTTATTAATAGCAATCTATATTTTTCAGTTTAATTGAGATGTTTTTATTCTAATTAAATCCGCCCCGCCACACAACAACATGAACAATCACCCTACCCGGTGCGTAGCACGGGTTGCAGACTAGTAAATAATTAAAAACTGTAACCCTAAGCATTTGAGACGAACTTTATGATCAAAGTAATCAGTTAGCCCTTTTGTTTTCATGTGATGTTCGATAACATGGAGGGACATATAGCAAAGCATGTAGACCAACCATGGGATACCAAGCAATATGGGAAACCGGATAAAAAATTGGACTTCCAAGCAGTACGTATATATCAAGTGAATCAATTAATCATGGGACCACTCAAACACGCCATGCTTTTGAAATCTTTTTTCTTTTTTTTCTTTTTTTAAATTAACACGTCATGGTTTCTAGTCTAACTCTTTAGTCGATGTTAGGCTCTTCCTATGGGCAGTAAACATCACATTTATTATTGTCCATTGTGGACCTAGCAAAACAGGCAAATGGCATGGTAAAGTGGTTTTGTTGCAATGTTGCCATGTAAAGTAGAATTTCTATCGACCGATGTTTTTTGTATCGGTAACGATGGAAAATTCATCTTTCAGATTTCCATCATCCAACGGTTCTAATTCAGTTGCTTATAAATAGGCAATTTCAAACTCAAAAACTCACTCACTCACTTACACCTTCTCTACAATTTCTTCTATCTTCGGTTTGGTTTTTGTAGTGAATATGGCAGGATCCCCTCAGTATGAACCATGCCATCGTCATTTCAGGTTCACCAAAGAGGAAGATTTATGTATTTGTAGGAACTATATGCGGCAAACGATGGAATGCATCGATGCTAGACCGATGGGGATCATGCCAACTTTTGGGGGTAAGATATTAGAAGATTTCATCGAAGAGCATGCTGGAAATATTTGAAGTCGTACTGAACAATCTTTGTCTTGTCGTTTCTGCAAGATCAATAAATAGGAGAATACGTTTACGTACTTAACGATTCAAAAGCATCGAGTAAGAACCATTAGTGAAACCAATGACGAAGTTATTAGTGCAGCGTTAGAGGAATGTAAAGTACGCCATAATGGAAAGTCTTTCCTTTATGCTGGTTGTTTCAATATCCTTAGGGTGTTGCTAAAATACTGTCAATTTTTATCTTAATTTTATTTTTAATATTATGTAATGTCACTATAATTTAATGAATTAGTTGATTTTAATTTTACGTTCCTTGTTCAAATATAGTTAACTCCACAACACACACTTTCATTGATTGAAAACACTACATATGGAAAACTACATTATGAAAACTTTCATTGAAGAAGGAAAACTACATATGAAAACTAAATATAAAACAAGAAAAACTACATAATCTAATCATTCGCCACTAGAGTTTCTTGGTTGATTCGAATCTCCTTGAGGCCAAACGTTGGGGACGAAAAGTTGGTGGACTAATGTATTGCCTAACATGTCACTAAATCTCTGACCTTCTTGAGCCATCGATTTGAGAGTCAATATCCATTTGAGAGCCAGTAGAACTACCAGGTATAATAGAAGTGTCGGAATCAGCACCATAACCATAACCAAGACCATGACCAAGGTAATCATAACCTTGGTACTGTACGGGTTGAAGAACAGGAGCTTCTAGGGATGATAAGCGTTGGGATCTATCCGCAATCGGTCGGCACTCTACCATGGCAGAAAAGCACGTGGTGTAAGTAAAACGCCTGGTGCACTCGTCGGAGAAACATTAGATCCAAGTAAATTTGTTGGAGGAGTACCAACGGTGGGATCATCAATATCATACATGGGTTCCTCTTGAACTTGAGTTTATAACACAATATTTGGGGTGCGACTGCTGCCTGGTGTACATGATGAAAAATGGAGAAAGGATAAAATCGTGAAATCTCCTTCTGTTATGCTTTCGCAAGAGGCGATTGCCTGCTCAGGCAGATCTCTATAGCTCTACGAGTTCCCTCTTATAGCTTCTGAGTGGAGAGAATGATATCGTAGTGCGATTGCCTACTCAGGCACATCTCTATGGCTCAGAATACAACCTGTTCTGCAAGCCGAATATCCTCTCTGAGTTCTCTCTTATAACTCCCCGTGGAGAGAATAATATCATAGCACAACGCTAAACAGCCCACCAACTCATAATACCACCAATTTACATCATGTCGACATCGCTTCGAATACCTCGACATCAGAACTAAATCGCTCACTAGTACTATGGTGGAGAATTGATAGAGATGCACCCTCTCGGGTTTCCTCCTCAATATTTAAAGACCTCAGGCCCTCGCCTAATCCCGGTCAAGATAGAGACGCGCCCTCTCGGGTTTCCTCTTAAAATACGACTCAACATTCGAGTCTCAGTGAAAACCTCAGAAGCATCGTGGCTCTAGGCCTGTCCAGAGCTCTCTGAGAAGCATACAACAGCCTAAACACACTTAGGCAGGCCACAATCTAAACACAGAATGGTCTAATATACCATGGATAAGCGCGCCATGACCTAAAAATGCCATAGCCCAAGTACACAAACATGCCATAATCAAAGATGGCGTAGCAAAATTGCCTTGGCCAAAGGCCAAGACCGTGACCATAAGGTTATGGCGCCACATCCTCGGCGCTACCAAGTCCATGGACACTAGGCCATGGCGCCACACCTCATAGCGCAATATCCTTGGCGCTACCAAAGCCATGGCCACTAGGCCATGGCGCAAAACTCATAGCGCCAGCATCCACGATGCTACCAATTACATGGCCACTAGGCCATGACGCCACACCTCATGACGCCACAGCCTTTGCGCTACCAAAGCCATGGAACTAGGCCACGACGCAAAGCTCATAGCGCCAGCATCCAAGGCGCTACCAAGTCCATGGCCACTAGGCCATGGCGCCACACCCACTTTGGCCAAATCATGGTCATAACCACGCAACGCTGCTTAGCTCAACACAACTACGCAACATCTGCATACTACACAAGATATCAAAACATCACATGGGGGGATAACTTTAGGGGTATTGGTCTGGCGGTCTATGGCAGTTAGAAAGAAACTGATAGAGATGATGGACAATTACGAGAAAGTGGTGCTGAGTGGACACGTTCTACACAACTCTAGCAGTTACAGAGCACAACTCACGTCCTCCACTCCTCCACTCTTCCACGGCTTTCACCCTCTCTGTCGAGAGATCAGGGTGAGTTCAACACTATAAATAGAGGCTTCCTCTATCTTCTAAGGAAGAACATTCAGAACACTTGAATACACTAGAGCCTCAGAGAGAACACCTGAGCAATTCAACACACTTCTAGCCTTGGAGATCTCCAGTCACCCTCACGACGAAGATCTTGAACTCTCACACCCAGAAACACACATTCTCAACCTGATCTCAAGTGTATGTCATTGTTTCCCTCCCTAGACCACCTCATCCTCTCTGTGACCGAAGCAAGACGTGAACGGCCATTGACTTGGTTTAGGCTCGTCTTGTTCATTTTTTATCTCGAGCACTACAAAAGTACCCAGAGATGGTACATATGTTTTTCAGGTAAAAACATTTGGCGACCACATTAGGAGATCAATTTCTGGTTTTCAGAAGATTTCCTCAAAAAAAAAAAAAGGTTGAACTCAAGGCAGGGCCAGACAACAAAAATCCTAACTATTCAACTGAAAGTACTGCGACTTCCAGCGCAACACCTACCAGTCCACCCATATTCAGCGTCCCAGCATCCAAACCACCCACGATGCTTCCTTGTAACACCTACTGTCTCAGCAAACCTGTCACACCCATCATCACGGCTACCCCTGATGTTACCTCTATAAACCCTGCTGTTCCAGTAACCCCTACCATCCCAACAACTCCTGCAGATCCAGATCTGGTTAGCACGCCTCATAGTAACCCCTCTTCTTCGATACAGATCAAGGATGCCACCTTAAAGGAAACGGAAGTGCCAAAGAAACTAACCACGAAGGATTAGCCAAGCAGCAAGGCGATCTTACAGAAGACCAAATCAACTAGCAGTACAACAACAACTTACCTTCTGTGAGTGCCATCAGCGAAGGGAGTAAGAGGAAAAGTCCAACTACGGAGGTGACACACCCAAAGCATACGACTTCAAGCTCGCTTTGGAAACTCCAGGTGACAGCATGGGTCGAAGTAGATCACAACACAGGCTACGGCGCCACGAGTAATGATGACACAAGTTACGGAGTCCTGAGTCACGATGCCACAAGCCATGGCGCCACGAATCACAGCGTCACAACTGAACCTGCATTATTACGGAATAATGAACCCTTAAGGAGCGAAGGGCCCGTATTACCCGTGACGACAAAGGATTTATTAACGAATACTGGATAGGTGGACATCCCCATCATTCCCACCAGGAGAATGACGACGGGACATGGGGACTCCCAAAGTTACCACTGCGGCCAGAAGAGAAGGCGCATCTCTGCTTCGTCCACACCAACCTTCATATCCAGGAGACCCCTCTCCCATGGGATACTCCTCACTGGAAGAAGTTCAGAATTCGAATTTTGTATCGACATGATGATTCCTGAACTCTCTTACGACGCTGTAGATGGTGAAAAATGAGAGAGGGACAAGATTGTCAAAACACTCTCGAAACCATGTCTTATTTAAGGCAATCGCCTATTCAGGCTCATCTCCATAGCTCAGAGTGCAACCCATTCCATGAGCCAAATAAACTCTCTATGAGCTCTCTCTTATAACTCCGGTGGGGAGGGTAATACCATAGAGCAGTACTAATGATCTCACCAACATATTAAACCCATTGATCTGCCCAGAGTCAGGCCAGTTAATGGTACACGGTGAAGAATCAACAGAGACGCATCCTCGTGGATTTCCTCTTAACAGAGACGCATCCTCGTGGATTTCCTCTTAAATACGACTCCACACACGAGTCTTGGTGCAAACCTCGGAATATTGAAGCTCCAGGCTGGTCCGGAGCTCTCTGAGAAGCATACACCAGCCTAAACAGGCCTAAGCGGACCTAATCCCAAGTTCAGGATGGTCTAGCATACCATGGATAAACATGCCATGACTTTAAGTGTGTTGTAGCATAAGCACTCACACTACGACTAAGGCACAGGCTGCCCAAAGTCGACCTTGGCCAGATGCCAAAGCCATAAACGCCACATAGCATGGCACAACAAACCCTGAAATCACCATGGATCCACGGAAATCAGCCCTGGCCAAGAGGCCAAGGCCATGGCGTAAAGCGCCACGAACTCGCTTAGTCTGGCCAAAGGCCAAGACCGTGACAAGAAGTATAGCAGCCAACAGACTGGCCTTGGCCAGAAGCCGAGGCCGTGGCGCCATGACCCATGGCGCCATAACAAGTGGACCTTGGCCAAAAGCCAAGGCCGTAGCGCCATAAGCCATGGCACCACCTTAACTCAACTGACGCCAAAGCGCGTCCAGAATTGGCCTTGGCCAAAAGCCAAGGCCGTGGCGCCAAGAGCCATGGCGCCACCGTAACTGGCGCCAAAGCGCAATGGCCTTGCCAAAGACCAAGGCCACTTCCATACTTGTGTCCAGGAGACACTACGCTTATGTCGGTCACGACGATTAGTCAAACAACGACTCTACTCTACTCAACTACGCAATATCCGCGTATCACTCGCTCGAGACATCAAAACATCACACGGGGGGATAACTTTAGGGGTATTGGTCTGGCGGTCTACGACAGTTGAAAGAAACTGATGGAGATAGTGGACAGTTACGAGAAGATGGCGCGAGTGGGCATGTTCCACACGACTCAGGCAGTTACGGAAACCAGCGCATGTCCTCCACTCCTCCACTCTTCCACGACTCCCACCTTCTCTGTCGAGAGATCAGGGTGAGTTCAACCTATAAATAGAGGCTTCCTCTATCTTCCAAGGCACAAGCGTTCAGAACACCTGGAACACACAAACAGAAACAACCAGAGCCTCAGAGAAAACACCTGAGAATCAAACATGTTTCTAGCCTTGGAGATTTCCAGTCGAATTCACGACGGAGATCTTGAACTCTCACGCCCAAATCACATCCTCAACCTGATCTCAAGTTTCTTCGCTGTTTCCCTCCCTAGACCAACCTCCATCCTCTCTGTGACCGAAGCAAGGTGGGAACGGCCATCCTTGGTTTAGGCTTGCCTTGTTCGACTTTGATCTCCGAGCACTACGAAAGTACCCAGAGACGGTACATTGTTTTTCCAGGTAAAAACAGACGCTCTCAAACATGCTAAGAGCTCTACAAGGCTGCAAAACGAACGACGACAACCGTCCCGTCTTGCTAGAGAAGGATCCAAATAGTTAAGGATTGAAGAAGCTAGTGATAACAGGAGGCGCGTTAGCAAGCCTGATAACAGGGTATCAACACAATATAACTCAAAGGGTCCCGAACAAGAACGTGACACAAGCACAAGATGCAGATCTGCAACAATGAGGAGTACGAGGACCGAAGCCTATGCAGGATTCCCAGACTCATTATCTTACTAGAGATGTTAGACGTCTGGACAAGAATGGAACAACCAGATTATCCCAATTCGATGATTCTCAACAACTAAAGAGAATGCTATGCTTACTCGAGCCTTTACTATCTCCGAAAAGCGAGAATGTTGAAGGAAGCCGACGAACAACATGTTTCTGCACGAGGAAAGTTGAACCCAACAAAAGACGTCGATAAGATATCACAGAACATGGCTGGGGACTCCTCACCACAGTCGTTCTTCACTGCACTGAACACTGTTAGGAGTGCTGGCTGCCACGACCCGATCAATGATGAAATCTCGTCAAGGGAAACATAAGACACAACAGACATGCCCCTGTCTCTACCAAAGCGCTTCATCATCATGGAAGGACCTACTCGAGCAGAGACATCCATGCAGCGGAGGACTATCCACTACATATCCTTTGAAGAAAGGAAGATCCAAACGGAAGAACCTCAATAAATACTGACATCACTACCAACGCCTCTACGAAAACCTAAAAGCCGTCAGGGATTCCTTGTTACAAGAGTTTTCTAAAGAAGCGGA
>JAJJMA010131793.1:0-16406 GCA_023529015.1 Papaver nudicaule
ATAATAATTTTATTTAATTGTCTTTTGGATTACTAATAAAATCTTGGGTTTCCTAAATCATGTCAGTGTTAGGTGACTACATTAAAGAACACAGTTTCTTTGAGAAAGTGAAGGAGAAGTTCTGACATCTTGATAATTGTGTAGTTTCCTGCGTTACGCGAGTGTTTCTTACGTTTTTCTTAATGTTTTCAAAATCTGCAGGTCCTTACTGGCAGGTCTGGCATTGTTGAGGGTCTCATGACCACCGTCCACGTAATGACTGGTTAGAAGAGGGAGGTTATCGGCTGCTGCTTGGGAGGTGACCAGGCTGCTTCTATTCTTTCAAAACTAAACTTGAGCAAGTAGCAACTGAAGCTTCAGAAAGTAGAAAATTGCTTGGAAATGTGCGTATTAACTGTTTTCGCTCTTTCTTTCTCTCTAGTCTCCATTACCTTTTACTGCTGGTTCGTATTGATCAGCTCATGTTTCATAGTGACTATTGTAAGTATTACTAATCTAGTGCTAAATGCTTGGGTGATTGTATGTCTGAATGAATGGATGGGTGATTGCAGTTGGGAATAGGATTAATTGTATGTCTGAATGAATGGTTGTATGTTTGCAGGGAAGGAGAGCTAAATGGGTGCAAACTAATATCAAGTAGAATCAACTTTGTCACCAGTTGGAAACCGCACATAGGGTGCTCGACAGAAAGTCTGAATGGATATATATTTTGTGTTAAACCATCGGTGCTGGTGGGTTCTTTGGTCTAGGAAGAAACTGATAATGGGTGCAGGGTCAGTGAAGTTTGGGTAAGGATTGTAGTGGCAAAAGAGAACAGCAAGATGATGTGGCTGATGTCAGGGTTGTTGTTGGTAGGAGTGGTTGATCATGGTTGATCAAAGTGAGGAACCAATTAAGATAATAAAGGAGAACTGTGTACGATTTCACTTTGCCTTATGCCAGAGTTACAAGCATTAGTGTTGTTTTCACTTCTCGTCTTACACGTGCCTATGGTTTTGACCAATTTGTTTTGTTGTATATGTGCATATGACCTGCATCTGATATTTTGACATTGATAATGATGCTAATGTTGTGCTGCTTTTTATGTCTGCTATATGTTAATGTCTTGAATTCTGGAATATTGCAGATCTGAAAAGCATGGTCACGGTTGGCTTGACTACCATTGCTTCTTGTAATTTTGATCTCATGGGAGCTGTTTCTGGACAAAAACCTATGCATGTTTTATGTATTGGTCATGGTGGTGGAACCTTACCTTTATTTTTGGCGAGTAAAATTTCAGGTAAGTTGTATATTTCTTCCTTGTTTACTTGCATAACTTTTCACTTTCATTTCTTTGTTGATGTGGAGTCATAAGAAGCATATGGACAAAATATCATGTACCTCTAGATTTCTTTTCTATTTTGAAGGTTGATTTTAGTTGTTTTTGGTTATCTAGTTAAACATCGTGTTCCTTAGCACGGAAACATTCCAAGTATTCCTAGTTTACTTCATATTGCATGCTGAACTGAAAGGTATCCTGATCGTTATGGAGTTGCGTAACTCTGTTATAATTTAGCCTAGTTGGCTACTTGTAACTCTATAATGTAAATTTAAAAGATCAACCTGCACCGAACATTCAATAATGAAGTCTGAATTAGAATTTACTGCTTTCTTCAAGTTCAGGTGCAATTGTACATAGTGTCGAGATAGATCCCTGGTTATTTCGGCTTCCGTTCAGGCAATGGGTTTCCCTGCTTTTTCAATGATGAGGCCGTCAGGTGAGTGGTGTCGAGGATTCATATGGTGCAGTCAGGGAGCTACTATGCTTGTTGGTGGAGAGTTTTGAGTTCAATTTGCAAGCTAGATGAAAAGGAAATGGAGTACTGTTGCTGCCAATAAAGAATGGCAGTGGTTTTGCTGGTTGGTGGCGGTGGATAATGGATGTATGTGATAGGTTACTGGAGTTGTGAACAGACTCTTGATGCGGTTTGTTACAGGTGCTGACACAGAGGAGGGATCAAGTTGTTGTGCATTTATTTTTGGCACTTCATCTAACATCTTGTTTTATCTTATCAAGTACAGTGTCTGAGTTTTTTGTTGTGTCTATGTGAACCGTAGACAATGGAGGATTATGTGCACCGGATTGGAAGAACAGGGCGTGCAGGATCAACAGGACAGGCTACTTCATTACAGCGCTACCCATGGTTTCGATTCGCATACTTCATCCTATGGACAGCGATATATGTCATTTTTCAATGGGTCATTCATGCTTGTGTATCACTTTGGTAATGATTCCATCCTTTTATTGCTTCTCCAAACTTCAGAAAATAACACAGTATTCAGTTTCCATAATACGAATTGTTTTCTTTGTGTAGGTGAGAAGTGATGATGGGTTCTGTTGTAGTTTGATAACATATCTATCATCCTAACATTTTTGCATTTTTTATATAAAAAATACAATATTTGGTATTTCTGTAATAGAATATTTGGTATTTTTGTAATAGTATATTTGGTATTTTTTATAATACAGTTTTTTTTTTATTATTGGTATTTTTTTTTAATTTTAATTAAAAAATCCGCAACGTTTATAAGCGTTGCCTAAATTACTGGAAACGTTGCTCTAAATAAATTCTGCAACGTTACTTACGTTGCTTTAAATAAAAAAGTGCAACGGAAGATGCAACGTAACTTCCGTTGCTTTAATTAATTAGAGCAACGTTAATAGACGTCACGAAAAATTTGTGACGCCGTATTCGCAACGCTAATAGACGTTGCTTTAATTCTGCGCAACGTCTATAAGCGTTACAAACAGGCCCCTGTGGCGTAGTGTTATGACTTTAGCCTCTGGCCAAGGTCAACTTTGTTGCAGCTGGTGCGTGCTGGCTATATCTTGGTTATGATGTGCGTGTCTACGCTACAACATATCTGAAGTCATGGCGTGTTTATCCATGGTGTGTTAGACCATCCTGGGTTTAGGATGAGGTCTGTTTAAGCCTGCTTAGGTTGTTGTATGCCTCTCAGGGAGTTCTGGACAGGCCTAGAACTTCGATATTCCTGAGGTTTTCATTAAGACTCGAGTGTTGAGTCGCATAAAGAGGAAATACATGAGGATGCATCTCTGTTAATTCTTCACCAGGTACCATATAATGATCTGGTTCTCATGCCGAGGAATTCGAGGC
The DNA here is from genome assembly GCA_023529015.1 of Papaver nudicaule. Classification (NCBI taxonomy): domain Eukaryota; kingdom Viridiplantae; phylum Streptophyta; class Magnoliopsida; order Ranunculales; family Papaveraceae; genus Papaver; species Papaver nudicaule. The sequence continues at coordinate 3,159 of JAJJMA010131793.1, forward strand.
GATGTCGACATGAAGCAGATTAATGGGTTTAATGTGTTGGTGAGATTATCAGTACTGCACTATGATATTATCCTCTCCACCGGGGGTTATAAGAGAGAACTCATAGAGAATTTATTCAGCTCGTAGAACGTGTTGCATTCTGAGCTATGGAGATGTGCCTGAATAGGCATTTGCCTTTAAGTTAGGCCTATTTAGAGAGTATTTTTACAAACTTGCCCCTCTCTCATTTTCCACCATCTACAACGAACTTGTCAAACACAGACAATTACGTCTTTCAGGTGTTTGCCCGCTCTGATACCAAATTGAAAAGAAGGGGATACCGAGATATTACCACCAATTTTTAAATTCGTGAACCTAGTTGATTAGGTTACTTGAACGATCTCACAAATCAATATTCAAGCAACAACCCGAGTACAATTCTTTGTGATGTACTTGGTATCCCCTCCTTTCACGACTAACTAATTACCACCACTTCTTATGGTACGGGCCTATGACTGTTCTCAACCACCCAGGTCACAAAGAAAAAACAAGGTTGAATTCTACTAATGTCAGGCGTACCCAATAAAACTTACAAGGAAACCAATTATAAATACGGACATGGAAACTTGAGAAAATGTGGAATTCTGCTAATGTCGTGTGTTAGTTAGTCGGGTATGGAGGGTATATACGACAATTATCATTTCTCATTATCATTTTGTAGGAAGAAAATCGTTTTTCATATTTAAAGGGTATAACAAAAAACTATGGGCAGCTACCAATTTGTTTCATTTTAAATTTAATTTTATTTACATGGGATGTGTATATGTAAACAATATCCTACCCTACCTCTAATTCTATCTCTTGCCAAAATACTATATTGGTGGAGTCAGCTTCGTACTGTGGTGATAGTCAAAACATACACAAAAGCTCAGGAAAATGATGGAATTTCCCATGATGAAATTAGAAGAACTTGGTTGGTGGATGTAGTAACCCATGATGAAATTAGAAGAACTTGGTTGGTGGATGTAGCAAAAAAGTACGAGGCAATAATCAATTTTCAAAAAAAAAAGAAGAATCAATTTCATTTCAAAAAAAAAAAAAAACAATGTTCAAGAATATAACACGATCAAAAAGGTATGAAAAGACTAGGCGTGGTGTGTACGAGCACAAATCTATTTTTTTAAATGAAAAAAGCCACTCACAAAGTGGATTTCCACCATCATAAAATATTTATGTTAATCAGGATGTACCAAGTCCCTCCAAGAACAACTGATGCCCTTCATCGGCCAAAAGAAAAAGAACGTTACACTGTCGTTCAACGTGATAGTATCTTATATTGCTGAAGGCCTTTAAGTTTAAAAATATTGACCTTTTATCTTCAAAGAAGCTAAACATTATTATTATTATTATTATTATTATTATTATTATTATGAATAGGCATTTTATTAAGAAACACATATAAGAGTTCATACAGAAGAAGGAGGGAGTCTAGCGACGAGCTGAGATCCTACCCCTCGTTGGATAGCTACGCCTATTCTAATGAAAAGGAAATTACCAATTGTAACAGTAGTGTCATGCCTAGATAAAAAATTCTTCAGTCTTTGTAGAAAGGTCACTGTTTCTTCTCCCAGCTCTCCCAATGTTGTAAATGCCAGAGTATTAAAGTTGTACCCATTGGCTCTGCATATCTCCGAATACTTGCTTCGTTTGGTTTCAATAGCTCTGGACAAGGCAACACCCGGTGAAAAAGACTGAACACCTCCTCTAGCAAAAGGGGAGACACAGATTGTGGACCCTACTACAGAAGATAAACAGGTTGTCGTGCTAGCCTACCAGCGAGCCTCATGAGGAACCAACCAAGAAAGCCGAAGCTGGATGGGGGGCTGATTATGTCACAAGGGGGGCAAGTTAACTCTACCTTCCATGTCAAATTCTGCAGTATTGCGCCATCTGTGACTCGAACCTAGAACCTGCTGGAGCGCATCAAACCTCTTGAGGAACGGGGATGACCAGCTGAGCTAGCTACCCGTGTTGAGGGGGGTGGGAAACTGAGTTTACAAAAATCATTAGGAAGCCCAGCAAATAGTAATAATATTTTTTTTTAATAATTTATTATATAAGATTTATTTATTTATTTTATGATAAATTGTTTTTCTTTATTAAATTATTACATTTTCTTATTACATTGTCACCTAAGTGCGGATTACCACAGTAGTTGAACAGGTTGTCGTGTTAGCCACTTAGCCTACCAGCGAGTCTCATGAGGAACCAACCAAGGAAGCTGAAGCGGACGGGAGGATGATTATGTCACAGGGAGGGCAAGTTAAGAACTGTTATTGGCACAACCGAAAAAACCGGAGAGGCATTTTCATGGCGATTTAGGGTTTTGGAATCATGATCACATGAAGAACTAGAGAAAGATCAGACATGAAGAGGAAGAGGATAATTAGATCGGAAGAAGAAAAGATTCAACAAGCTTTTTTAGAAGAAGCTCTAGAGGCAGAGGGAGGTATGATAGACAGAAAAGAAGGAAGGGGATCTAGCAGTTATGAAGAAAGCAAAGAAGAAAATACTAAGGAAGAAAGGAGTGTCTGCTGGGAGGTGAGAGCTAATCCTCCAAGAAGAACATTGCAGCTAGAAAGGAAGACCTTCATAATTGAAATGGAGAACTTTGGATCTACAAAGGCGGTGAAAATTTCTGAAAGAGGAAAAAATCGATTCAGAGCTTGGTTAGCTTTACATCCATATATGATGGTTTGGATGCATGGAGTGTTGAACAAAGCAACCAAAGAAGATTGCAATATCACTAAGTGGTCTGAATGAAGAGGAGAGGAGCTTTACTTGGCTCAAATCCAGCAAAACAAAGAAGGTATATAACTTCGTATATCAAAATTTAGAAAGGAGAAAGAAGCGAAAGCATTTAGCATTTGCTTCCCATGTGGATCGAAGAAGGAGTGCTGGCTAGCTCTTTATGATGCAGATGAGACTCTGTTGCAGAAGAAATACAGTAAAATCAATAAATCACTTCCCTAATATGAGCAATCGGCATAACACCAAGGAAACGCAGATTCTTGTTAAAGTCTCAAAAAACATTGGCTGGGGGAAAATTGCTGCTCTCATAAAAGAGAGAATTAGGGTGCGTAGATACATCCAAGTTACATGATTAAATAACCTGACAGCAACTATTGTGCTCAAAGATGATTAATGTATGCAAGTTTGAAAACCAATTACTTGGTTGGCCAAGGGAGTTATCATTAAATTGTGCCAATTTCATGTGGACTACAATGTCTCTAATAGCATGGTTATGATGAACTCAAGAAACAAGAAAAAGGAAGATGAGACGAAGGCTAATTCATCTTCCCAATCTGTCATGGAAGCTTCTCAAAAGATAAGGCTGAAGGAAAAGATTATGCCTTTAGATAACTTCAATAAGATTGAGAAATGGATTAAAGTTAGAGGCCTGGCCGCAAAGTGGTGGAAAAGCGAAGTTTTTGCGTCAATAGGGAACGAAATGGGTGGTCTACTTCAAATATCAGAAGAGACTCTAGATACCAATAACCCCAAAAAGTCTCACTTCATTCGAATTGGTGTTGGAGGAGATTTTAATCATATACCGGCGGTTTTGGTGGCGGAGATAGGCTTAGAGAAGGTGGTCCTAACAGTTGAATGGGATGCGAAATATTTTCCTAAAGACCAGATATCAAATATCCTCTATTCAAAGAAGGTAGCGGAATTTGATGCAAGATTCAAGGAAATATGCTTTGAAAAGATACTTGAAAGTTCAAACAGAGATATTTCCGCACAGAAATCTCTAAGAAATTCAAATTTGAACTCAAGTTTGAATGGCGCAAAAGAAGGAGATGAGGTGGAAGGACACGCAGGAAGAAAGAATGACGTGGAGGATGGACACGTTGGAATAGAAGAAGATGTGTCTGCTGAATCAGAAGCTTACAAAATAACTGGGCTTCTGAAAGAGGGAGTGAGCCAAATAATTAGAGAAGATGAGGATGGGAGCTGGGTTTATATCAGCAAATCCAACATAAGAGAATCGGGTTCACACTCGGCTTCCGGCAGTAAATCTGAAAATGCATTAAGGATGGAATCTTGGTTTAGTCCGTTAACTCAGTTTCAAGAAAACGAAGAATCCAGGGAAGATGACGACATAGATACAGATGATTCAAGTCCAGAATATAGAGAAGAGATGGAGAATGATGTGATGCAAAATCTCAAAGCTATAAAACTTGGAGAACATGAAAAGGAAGATGTAGTTAATAAGACAGTTGAATCTTTTGTTCAATTGGCTTGCAGCTATGGTTTTATTAGCGACAAGGGCAAGGACATACTTAGGAGAAACATGACTAACTTGGTTCTAAAATACAAGGATAGGGTAAGTGTGAATGAAGAGGGGAAGAATAACCACGAAAGTGGGAATTCAACTAATAATTTAGTTGCGGAAGAAAAGAGAAGTGATGAGGATGTGATTGAATCTTCTGATGAAGATGTAGATGGGGTGAAGGAGACGGACGAAGACCTCTCAACTAACCTAACTAATAGTACTGAATCGACTACGGCATGTTATTTAGAAGGAGGTGAAAGAAATGGCAACGAGGAGACTCAGTCTAGTGTGAGGGTTAAGAGAGTGGGGAACGAAATTGTACAGGGAGATGATATGTCTAATGGATTTTAAAATTCTCTGCTAGAATGTAAGAGGATTGAATGATTTTGATCGAAACATTGCATTGAAAAATCTCATATCTGCCCAAAGGTGTGCAGTCTGTATTGTACAGGAAACAAAAATGATGCGCATAACTGATTGGCTCATCAGACAAGTTTGGTACGATGATAGTTTTGACTGAAGTTATATACCTTCGAATGAGAGCAGTGGGGGTCTTCTATCTATTTGGGACAGTGGCAAATTTAGCAAAGAAGATGATAGGATAGGCTATAATAATATATCTACTGTTCTAACTATTAGGAGCACTGGATTCAAATGGGCAATAACAAACGTATATAGCCCATGTAATTATAAACCTAGAGCTCTTTTCTGGGATGATCTTGAAGAAATACGGCATTGGTGGAGTGGACCAATCTGCATTGCTGGTGACATGAACGCAGTGAGAAATTCAGGTGAAAGAAATCGTGGAGATGGAGATAGCCGCAACAATGTGTTCTTGAATAATTTCATTCTACAACAAGAACTTATTGATCAACCATTAATAGGAGGAGCTTTCACATGGTCCAACAACCATGATGATCCAACACTTTGCCGGTTAGACAAATTTCTTTTCAGTATTGATTTGAGGAGGCGTTTCCTAATGCACTACAAATAGTATTGACTAGGATTGAATCTGATCATAATCCTATTGTGGTTATCACCAAACCGACGATGGCAAACAAACCATACTTCAAAATAGAGAGGCACTGGACCGAACATGCTAACTTTGCTAGTCAGGTGCACCTTTGGTGGAACACTATGGATTACAGTGGTAGTAGTAGCAACATCTATTTCTTAAAGCTCAAAAACCTAAAGTATTTCGTCAAGGGATATGGAGCAGGCAGGAGTTTGGGGCTAATGGCAGAGAAAGAAGATTTTGACGGAGAAGATTGGGGAGCTGAACTTAATTGAAGAAAGTGGAGCTTTAAACGACACTCAAAAGAAAATTAGAATGGACAGTAAAGCCAAGTTAAAATCGTTGGATATGCTAGAAGCAAGGAAGTGGCAGATTAGAGCCAAACATTCAATGGGGCGACTCTAATACAGGTTACTTTCACAGAATTGCAAGCGCAAAGAAGAAGAGAAACACCATTGTGAAGTTGCAGATTGATGGCACTGATTGTTTTGATCAAAACATAATTAAAGAAGATTTGAGAAATTACTTCATCAATCTTTTCACAGACACTGGGTGTGTAATGTCAACAATGGATGCTCTCCATTTCCCAGAAATTTCAGAAGCAAATAGAACTTGGTTGGAGAGGATTTTCACAGAAGATGAAGTTTGGAACGTGATAAAGCAACTGGGTAATTGCAAGTCGCCAGGTCTAGATGGCTTTACAGCAGAGTTTTACAAGAAGTGTTGGAATACTATTAAGGTGAATTTCATGAACATGCTTCATGATTTTCATAAATATGGCTCTATTGATTGGAGGATTAGTACTTTTTTTATTACTCTCATTCCTAAGAAAGAAGATATGTGCACACCCAAAGATTTCAGACCTCTGAGTTTGATAAGTAGTGCGTATAAAATTCTTTCAAAAGTTCTTGCAGAGAGGTTGAAGATAGTTATGCCTGGACTTATCTCAGAATACCAAGGAGCTTTCATCCATGAGAAGCAAATACTAGATGGTGTTCTAATCGCTAATGAGTGTGTGGATAGCAGACTCAAAGACAAAAAGCCTGGCATATTGTGCAAGATTGACATGGAGAAAGCCTTTGACAACGTCAATTGGCAATCTCTTTTCTGTATTCTACACAAGCATGGATTTGGCAAATGGGTAGCATGGATGCGATGGTGTGTAACCTCTCCCCAAGTCTCTGTGCTTGTGAATGGAGCATCTACAGGGAGATTTAAACCCTCAAAGGGATTAAGACAAGGAGATTCACTCTCCCCTTATCTCTTTTTGTTGGTAGTCGAGATTCTCTCTAAACTCATGAATGATGTCGTAGAAAGAGGGAAAATACATGGGTTTCAAGTTGCGGAAGAAGGCACCATGATATCTCATCTACAGTTTGCGGATGATACACCCATCTTTATTGATGCAAAAGTGGAGGAGGTACAAAGACTCTTTATTATACTCTCTCTTTTTGAGACCCTTACTGGGATGAAGTTAAATCTAGAAAAGAGTACTATGATAAGCGTAGGGGCAGATGAGGTGATAGACGCTATGAAAAGAGAACTGGGTTGCAAAACTGAAAAGCTACCTATAAAATACCTTCGTATGCCTATAGGAGCTGATTCAAGGTGTATCTCTGTATGGGATTTTGTTCTAGAGAGAATGCTGGGCAAACTTGCATCGTGGAAGAAGAAGTTTCTAAACAAAGCGGGAAGATTGGTGCTTATAAAGCATTGTCTCTCTAGCCTACCGGTCTACTTCCTTTCTTTGTTTCACTTACCTGTCAAAGTTGAGAAGAAGATGATAAAATTGATGAGAAATTTCCTTTGGGGCGCGATGGACGGAAATAGAAAGATGGCTTGGGTGGCTTGGTTGAAGATATGCATACAAAAGAAGTTTGGAGGTTTAGGCGTAAGAAACTTGAGACTGACCAACAAGTCTCTGTTGGCAAAATGGGCATGGAGATATTCAAAGTGTAAAACATCCCTGTGGAGGAGGATTATCCAAGGTAAAGGAGGATTTTCTATTGCCGACTGATGATGGCTCTTTACAGTGTAAGAGCTTATGGAAAAATGTGCTGCGAGTAGTTCCAGCCTTGCAAAAACACTCACAGTTTGAAATCAAAAATGGTGCAGCAATCAATTTTTGGCATGACAGGTGGGTTGGTCCAATGTGTCTGAAGGAGATGTTTCCTGTTGTTTATAAGGTATGTAGGCAAAAAAACATCGCGGTGGTGGACATGGTACAAAATGGAAGATGGAGATGTATTTTTAAAAGGCAAATGAATGTCAATGAGCAATTGGAGTGGGATCTTCTTAGAAGAGATGTGTCAGTCCCAACATTTCAGGAAGGAGAAGATGCAGTAACAATCATGGACAACTTCACTTCAAGAAAGTGTTATGAACTACTTGCTGTAAACTTTGAAGAGCGTAGCTTTGTAAAGCACTTCTGGCAGAAGGAAATACCACCAAAGGTAAGCTTCTTGGTCTAGGTTATCTTCCATAATTCTCTGTCTACAAGAAATATGCTACGTAACAGAGGAATCAAATTGCCAACGGACGTCTGTGTACTCTGCAACGCAAATGAGGAAACTGAAGACCATTTAATGTTGCACTGTACATACAGTAATGAAGTGTGGAGGTATTTCATCAAGGCACTCAGAGTTGCATGGATAATTCCAGTTGCAACACAACACTGTTTCGATCAATGGGATTGCAGCATGTTAAGAGGTAGGAGCAAGGAAGTGTTGAAATTGTACAATACACAATCATATGGAAGCTGTGGAGAGAAAGGAATAATCGGGTCTATGGAGCAAGGCCAAAAGCAGCTGCTGAATTGATAGTTTTAGTGAAACAGACCATATTGTTGTGGTGCTGTAACAAGAACACTTTCAGATTTGTAAGTGCTACATAGGGCATACACAACTGGGAAGAGATCCTGCATATGTAACTCTCTCAGTGAACTGGACTGTAACTGGTTCTCTTTTTTCATCTTAATACAAACTTTCTTCATTTAAAAAAAAAGGGCCAGTTAACTGTACCTTCCATGTCGAATTCTGCAGTATTGCGCCATTGTTGACTCTAACCCGAGACCTCATAGAGCGCATCCAACCTCTGAATGGGTATTATTATTATTATTATTATTATTATTATTATTATTATAGAAATACTTATATTATTAATCATCATCAACTGAGAGGAGTTTACAAGAGTTAGATGGGAGCCTCGCAACAAGCTGCGCTCCAATCCCTTTCTGAATAACAACACCTAGTCTATGAAAAAGAAAATTACCAACCTTAACATAAGCATCATGGCTAGCCATATAATTGCGCAGCCTTTTCAGGAAATCTATCGTGTCACCACCTAACTCACCTAGCGTAGTAAAGGCAAGGATACCCAGACCGACACCATGATCCGTGCATACAGAAGAAGACACATAAAAGTTCATACAGAAAACACATAAGCACATAAAAATAATAATACCCATTCAGAGGTATATTATTATTATTATTATTATGAAAATAGGCATTGTATTAAGAAACGCATAAAAGTTCATACAGAGGAAGGAGGGAGTCTAGCAACAAGCTGAGCTCCAACCCCTTGTTGAATAGCGGTGCCTATTCTAATAAAGAGGAAATTACCCACGTTTACAGAGTTATCATGCCTAGATAAAAAGTTCTTCAACCTTTTCAGAAAGGTCACAGTTTCGTCGCCCATCTCCCCCAAGGTCGTGAAGGCCAAGGCGTTGAAGTTATAACCATTGGATCTGCATATATCCGAGTACTTTCTACGCTTGCCTTCGATAGCTTTAGACAAGGCGGCTCCAGGTGAAAAAGACACGACACCTCTACCGGTAAAAGGCGATACAACAGTGATGTCAAAACATGTGTCACGTCCATCTTCCCAGTTATGAACCAGAATGTCGGCGGGGCGTGAACTACCACCCTCTTGAGTCAAGAATCCCAAGGAGGCTTCAACCTTTGCTGAGACCCCTGCACGGTAACAGATATTTGCAAAAGTATCGCGGACCGTGTTGTGGCGGTGTTTGGGTCCAACTTCAGTGGCACAGTTGATGGCGTGATCGCCGTAAACATCCATTTCGCGCCCACAGCATAGGCAAGGCTTGTCTGGAGCAAACAGAGGAACGCCTAGCCTGTAGCATATCACAGCATTGAATTGGCGCGGCCCAAATTTCTGACCCAGCCCATCTATTGGTGTTGCTAACAAATAGTCCTGAGCATGGATAACCTTGTTGCTATGCCACAGAGCTAGGTCACGTTCAGTCATGTTATACGCCGTTGACATCTCCTTGGTCACAGCTGCGAAGTATTGAGTCGCCAGGGATTGCATAGGATGGGGGGCTGACTCACTTAAGCATTGTGTAGACTCGAGATGACTAACCTGTATGAAATTGTCCGTGGCTTGCTGAAGGGCAGGACTATCAACTGGAATTCCTGACTGCCTGAGAATAACACCCTGTAAGTGTTTGGTCTGTAGGTTGGAAGCTAGGTAGCAGTACTGTGAAGTGTCTCTCATAGTGTAGATACCAAGGCCACCATCTCTGATGGGCAGAGTGGCTATTCTATGCTGTAGAGGTCCAAAACCTGGACCGTCTCCAGTTATGAGTTGCTGTAGGTAACCAGATAGATAGGAATCAAACATCGGTTGTGCTTCTTGCAGGTGGCTAGGTGCTGTAGTGCGCATAGTGAAATAGAGCCGTGAAACACCCGTGCAATTCCTCAGCAGAAGTAATTCGCTTTGAGGGTCATTCAGAGTATGAACTGCGTCCATTAGTCTGATGGTTTTGTGCACCCTGTCGACTACCATTCCACTGCAGAATTGGTGATTTGGGCTCACCGGTCCACCGAGTAACTTGACACCAAGCTGAGCTCCTACCCAACAAGCTGTGTTATTATTATTATTATTATTATTATTATTATTATGAAGACGACATTTTATTTGAATAGGCAGAAACAAACTTACACAATATGAGTTGGGAGTCGAGCAACAAACTGCGAACCAACTCCCTTTTGAATGGCAATACCAACTCTAATGAAAAGATAATTGCCTACATTAATAGTAGCGTCATGCCTAGACAAAAAGTTCCTAAGACGCTTAAGGAACTCAACCGTCTCCTCACCAAGCTCACCCAAAGTCGTGAAAGCAAGAGTGCCAAAGTTGTACCCATTGGAGCTGCAAATGTCTTGATATTTGTGTCTCTTTTTCTCCACAGCTTTACTCAAGGCAACCCCTGGCACATAAGTTTCCACACCCCCTCCTGTGAATGGTGAAATCCCGGTAACATCAAAACAAGTATCACGACCTTCATCCCAATTGTAAACCAAAATGTCGGCTGGACGAGACCCACCACCTTCATTAGTGAGAAACCCAAGGGAAGCTTCCACCTTAGTAGAAATTACATCCCTAAAACATATGTCCGCAATGGTATCTCTAACAAGGTTATGGCGAAACTTAAGCCCAATGGCACTAGCACAATGGACTGCATGATCACCAAAGGGGTCCATGGGTCTCTTACACACACTACATGGCTTGCCATCAACAAACAGTGGAATGCCTAGTCTATAACACAACACTGAAGTGAAGTGCCTAGCACCCATCTTCTGACCAAGACCAGCAGCAGGCACAGCCAAGAGGTAATCTTGTGCATGAGGGATCTGGTTACAATTCCACAAAACAAGGTCTCTGGCAGTCATATTGAATTCTGTTGACATGTTTCTCTTAACTTCAGCAAAATATTGGACTGCCAATGTATGCATAGGAAGGGGGGCAGAACCAACAATACTGGAGGAAGATAGCAGACCACAAAAATTGATAAACTGATCAAGAGCTTGCTGGAAGTAATTACCTTTGGCATTGATACCAGAATTGCTAAGGATGAAATTCTGCAAAGACTGAGTTTGGAGGCAGGAAGCAAGATAACTATATTGCACTGTGTCCTTCATAGAGTATATGCCCAGACCTCCATCTCTGATTGGCAGAGTAGCAATTCTGTGTTGCAGTAACCCATAACCTGGACCATCTCCAGTGATCAATAACCTCAAATAGGACATAAGATGGTTGTCAAAGTCACTCTGAGCTTCATCAATAAGTGCAGGTGGTGTAGTCCTCATGGTGAAATACAACTTTGACACCCCAGTGCAGTTGCGTAAGAGTAACAATTCACTCTGTGGATCATCAATTGCATGGACAGCATCCATTAGCTTGAGAGTTTTCTGCACTCTAGAAGAGACTAGCTGCTTACAGAACTCAGGATCAACACTAACTGGTCCACCCAAAAGCTTGACACCACCACATGGTCTGCCTATATCAACAGGAAACACCCCATCCTCATAACTCCTAACATCAGGAGAAGGCCAAAACAGCTCAGTCTTCTGAATGTTCAACTCTAAACCCCTAACCCTGCCTTCCTGCATAATAATGTTCAAAGCCTTGGAAACCATCATGGTGTCACCAATGATAGTGCCATCATCAAGGTACCAAGCTTGTAAATCAAGCTGGCATTCACTAGAGATCTTCAGAGCTAGAGGGTGAAGAGTGAGAGCAAAAAGAAGGGGGCCAAGAGGGTCACCTTGTTGAACTCCTTGTGCAGAAACTAAGGTGTGAGTGTTGTAGTATAATCTTGCAGGAGAAGAGTAGCAGAACTCAACCCACCTTGCAATAGAAGGACAAAACTTTCTCACCTCACACAACATAGCAGTTATGTCCACCAGGTTAAAGGCATTCTTGAAGTCCACACATAAGAGAGACATGCTGGAGTAAGCTTGTTTTCAGTCAAAATCTTGTTGACAGAGTGCAAGATTGCTTCACCTCCACAAACCACACCAACACCAAACTGATAATCACCTAGATAGGTAGACATCTCTTTGCTGACCATGGAGGCAGCCACTTTAGATACTAATCTTCTCCAGATTGTCCCTACTGCAATTGGCCTAATGACACCTCCAGGCTTCAATAATGGGGTGATGGGTGCACTAGCAATGTATTCACCAAGCTCCATAGGACAGCTACCAGCCAGAAGTAGGTTCAGAATGGAAGTAATTGAAGACAGGATCTCATCAGCAATTGCAGCAGCAGGTCCACTAAGAGCATCTAACAGATGTTGGGCATGTAGCCCATCTCTCCCACAGGATGTCCCCTTAGGAAAGCTTCTGAGCTTGCAAAGCACAATATCATTATCAGCCACAACTGAATCCACCATGTGAGGACTGCAGGGGATGGTAGGAGAAGGTGCAGAAGGATGTTTGAGTTGCAGATCAGCTAAAGTCTCATCAGTGTTGGGAGCTACACCAGAAGAAGTTAAAACTCTTATAGCAGCAGTGTATGTCCCATTACTGAGTTTTCTCTTGCAGAGCTTGATATTGATGTCATTTTGAGTATGTTTGGGCATCTCACTAGACTGAATTAGCTTAGGTGCATTTATTTCATCCAACAGATTCTGTATAAGGACCAAGCAACCATTAGGCTCACTCCACTTGTGCAAGGACTGATTGATGAAGTTTATCTGCAACTTCCTCCTTAAACCAGACCTCTTCTCAGCTCTCTCAGAAGGAACATAGTTCCTGAGCACACAAATAGGCAACAGAAGCAACTTGACCCAACAAGATATATCTCCAGGAGCTTGGATAACTAGCTTCATAGACTCCTGTAATGCCCTTGCAAAACTCAATCTACATTGAGAAGGTATATGTCTAATAGTATGAGACTGAGACCTGTATATTCTGTCCAGCAACTTCACATTAAGAGAAAACCCTGCATTAGTTGAACTCCCTTCAGCAGTATCAGAAAACACAGCACTATCATCAAACCTCACTGTTGGTCTCTGAACACCATGGATGATGAAGGCAACCTCTCCTTCATGCAATGGAGCTTTAGTAATGGGACCTTTATGAGTCTTGCAGGGCATACTCCAAGTATGAAG